>JABUQX010026539.1:20000-25143 GCA_015478945.1 Trachelipus rathkii | reverse complement strand
AACTGATTGATAATATATCGGAAAGTTTTCCAAGACTAGGAAAGACTTCATACCTTTTTAGCCCATCAGATGATATATAAATATAACTGGTGATGGATGTCGCTCATATTAGTTCACCCACTGAAGCCTCCAACCCGTATTATTTCGAGCACAAACAGGTAGTTTCTTCAGAACTTGAACAATATCCCCATGAATTGATCGGTTGACTGCATTCTCTCTACAATCAAATCATCCTATAGAGAATTCAAATTTAAAATTTTAGATTTGAACATGAGGCGAATCTTTATTTGTTGAAAACTTTGTATATATGGCACTACCACAAACCCAAGTTAAATGAACATTTGCATCTAAATAATATAATTTTGAATATTTCTCTATAATAAAACAAACACAAATGAAACACTTACTAGTTTATTTTTTATGTTTCATATTATGTAAATTAATTATTATTATTTTTGTTCATTCTACTTAGCCTTGAGAATGGGTTGCCAAAGATTATTTCTAATTGAAACTAGTAGGCAATAAAGTAAAACAGAAATAAGTTTAAGTTTACTTTGAGTTCTAGCTATTATAGTATATATATATATATATATATATATATATATATATATATATATATATATATATATATATATATATATATATATATATATATATATATATATATATATATATAGTGGGTATACTATATATATCTATATATATATATGAACTGACCTTTAAAAGGATGTTACAAAAAACAGATATCGAAATATCGCTGAACACTAATCGCCTACCCATGCACTGACATGTTAACTTAAACTCCAATAGAAGAAGAGAAAAGTTGCCAATATGCTGCTTTATTATATCATGTTACTTTATATGTTACTCTTGTTTTAATTTATTTATTTTTAAGGGTTTGAGCTGTAGACAGAGGGACGAAGTCCCCCGCCGTCGTCCTTCGCTGGAGGTCAGAGAGACCCTGACCTTCCCATCTGCGGCGATTAATCTCTGCTTATATCTTTTTTAGTTTAAAAAAACTTTGCACCGCTCTATTGCATGCCTTTGAAATAATCTGAAAAAATCGATTACACGCTCGTTCGATATATATCGGTTAACATCCTTTAAAGCGAAAAAGTTCATGATATAGCAGGCGTATATATATATATATAGTATATATATATATATATATATATATATATATATATATGGTATGGTATATATACATATATGTTGTTGGTTATATATATATATATGCTTCAATACTTTTAGAGAGGTCTCTTCTTTTTGGGTAAAGGCCTGTATAGTATTTACAGATTTGAAAACAAAATAAGTGATGATCTATTAGACAAATAAAAACAATGATTCCTTTTGACTGAGGTACTCTCTCTCTCTCTCTCTCTCTCTCTCTCTCTCTCTCTCTCTCTCTCTCTCTCTTTCTCTCTCTCTCTCCCTCTCTCTCTCTCCACGTACTCACTAACAGTCTTTGGGTTGGACGGTATGTTTTCGTTCTTCTGAATCGGTTTCTTAAAACTCGTGAGTCGATTCTGTGTCGTAGACTTAGCCTGAAGTTTTATTTCACTTTTAGAAATTGGAATTTCTTTAATCTTGATTTTCTTGTGAGAGGAGTGAGAGAATGAAGCGAAGTGAGTCGAAGAGAATAGACTAGACTAGACTACAGGCAAGAATATTCTTACATATTGGGGTTTTGTTTTCCTAGTAAATTTACTTATGAAAATATTGACATAAGTACGAACACAAATACAATTTTATAATTTTTACAAATACTTATACTTAAGACACTACTATCCCACGCGCTAAACACGTCGGGAGTGATGATAAATTATAATAGTTATATAAATGTATAAAAAGATAAACATCATTCAAACAAAGGCATTCGGAAATGACACAAAACATACAAAACATTTCAATGAGGTAAAAAGAATAATAAATAAAATTATGCAAAGATTCAAATGCAAGTTATTATTCAGAGCTTCATTATATCATCCGTTAGATAGGCACACATACAAACATTGGAATGTAGCTGAGATTTATAAAATACAAAATGGTATACATACAAAATTCAAAATGTTATACATATAATGAAGTGAATATTTTAAATATAAGCAGATATTCTGATTATATCCGAGATATAAGCATATATACAATATTTGAATGCTGAAAATACAAAATGTTATATAATATTAAATATATCGCACACAAGTTTGCTTGGAGAATGATGATTCGCTGTGGAATTTTTTGAATGATGAGAAGATTAAGTCCTACACTGAATATCTGATCCATATTAAAGCCGCAAAATGTAAAGACTCATTTCATGAAGAGAAGCTTTGACACTTGATAAGATACTTATGCAGATCTTGAAAAGAACTTTGTGATTCTGGCTTGCAGGAATAATGCCTTACATCACTCACATTCCCGTCATTCACTGACATTTAGTCAGAACTGAGGATGAAGAGGTGACAACGAGGAGGGATTTAAAAGTCGAATGAAACAGTTTTGAAAGAGTACGGTTTTTTGGGATTGTAAATTTTTCTTTGTAAGTACAGGATATATTAAAATGGGAGACAGCACTGAACCATTTATAATTGAAGAGGAGCCTGAGGGTTCATAGTGTAAATTCAAATGAGTTTCAGACCATATTCGAAAATTAATTGAAATATAGTAAAAACCATAACTATAATGTTTTGTTTGTTGTTTCTCTTACTCTTTTTCTTGGAATTTGATTTGGATTTTTAATATTCTTTTTTTATTTTGGTTTTTTCTTCAGTTAGTTTTCTTTTGAGACTTCCATCGACACGATCAAAGATAACATATCCTTGTTGTCCGGCATTGTGATACGTAGTCGCTGGTGAGAGTTTTGAAGGTTGAAGGCACTGGGTGTTCTTGTCCGGGGTTACCAATTATATAGGCCTCGATTTTGTAGAGGTCTCTTCTTTTGGTGAAGGCCTACATAAGTATTAGATGAGGATTGAAAATTGTGAAATAAATGATGATTTATTCAACAAATAGAAACATTCTTTTGACTAAGGTACTCTCTCTCTCTCTCTCTCTCTCTCTCTCTCTCTCTCTCTCTCTCTCTCTCTCTCTCTCTCTCTCTCTCTCTCTCTAACAGTCTTGGGCTTGGTCGGCGTTTTCGTCCTTTCTGAGGATTCTGTTTCTTAAAACTTCGTGAGTCTTCGGACTTAGCCTGAAGTTTTACCTCACTTTCTGAAATTGGAATTTCTTGAATCTTGATTTTCTTGTGAGAGGAGTGAGAGAATGAAGCGAAGTGAGTCGAAGAGAATAGACTAGACTAGACTACTTTAACAAGGCAAGGAAATGCAATATTTATCCACAGTTTTGTCTTCGTACTTATGCTAAAATTCTACTTATGAAAATATTGACATTTGTTATAACACAAATATATTTTATAATCTGAATTTACACACACACACACTACACACACACACACACACACACACACACATTATTATACATATATATATAGTATATATATATATAGAGTATATATATATATATAAAAAGTATATATATATATATATACAGTGGTACTATATATATATAGTAGTATATATATTTGGTTTCCTGTACAGGCCCACATCCATAAACGGCCAATTTGGCTGTATAATCATAATCAACTCCACATTGGTGTTTGGGTACATATTATTTAATATCAAAGAAATTTTGGGTGGCGAATTGAATAATCAGTTCATCAAAAAAGAAATAAAAAGTTAAATAAAAGATGTCCTTACATTTTAAATAGTCCTAATATTACATAACAAAATCATATGTTGTTGAGAAAATTCAATTCTTGCAAATAAGAGAAAATAGAGTTACTGTTAAAGTGGGAGGATTCAGACAAGGTATGAGATAACCTATTAGAAGGTGTTATGGTCCATAAAACAGAAAAATGACAACGGCCAATGGGGTCCAGTTCGGGACAATCTATGAAGATATGTCCAACAGATTGCTGAGCATGGTACGGCAAACTTATAGATGGAAGAAGGTCCGCATAATGGCTGGTGGGAGTGATACCAGGACCAATGAGGCAAGTATCACCCGTGCAAGTTGCTTTCGTCGTGGTAGAGGAAGACCACTCACCACGACCGCTTATATTTCTAACTTTCGCCCCTTTCTGATCACTCGTCCAGCACTCCTACCAATATGACTGGAAGCCTTGTCGGAGAGCAGGATAATAATCAGTTGATGGGAGGAGCCATTGTTGTATGACATCCTGGAGGTACCTAGAACACATCCGAAAAGAAGAGGAGGCCCTTTTGGCCTCTCTGTCAGCGATTTCGTTGTCAGTTACCCCTACGTGAGAAGGGGTCCAATATAGTATGATTTGTTTCTTACGGGAGTGGAGCAGCCGAAGTAATTGTTGTACAGCGGATATCATTGTGCTTTTAGAATAGGGGGTTTTAAGCGATTGGAGGGAGCTGAGCCAATCTGAATAAATGACATAAGAGTGGTGTTGGTTAAGGAATAGATTTCGAGAAAGATCATTCATCATAGAAGTTAATTCTGTTGTAAAAATTTAAGCATGAGGGGGGGGGGAGGTTGAGGTCAGGAAAGGCAGCAGACTCACCCACTCTGTCTCCTGTTTTAGAGCCGTAAATAAACACTGAAATAAATCCACCGTGAACTGAGGAAAGAGACAGGAATGATGCCTCTAACAAGGCAACATGGTAGTTAGATTTGGAGAGAGAGGTCAGGAACAGTCAAATAGCGGGAGCAGGGAATATCCAAGGTGTATACCATTTATCAAAAGAGAACGGCATCACCATTTGCAAATGGATGTTGAGGAAGTTAAGGATGTTATAAACTGTGCTTGTAAATGGCCAGTAAGGAGGATTGTGCGATATTTCTTGCAGAATCGGTGTTAAAGTAGATGGTAATGGGGTTTGAAAGCGAAGAAATCTTGTGCACATGATGATTTCCATTCGAAGAGAGAGTGGCATCACATAGGATTCAACTTCAAGGCTCACCCGGGGGGACGATCGGAAAGCTCCAGTAGCAGTGGTGAGGCGCGGCATTTTGCAGCAGTGATCGCTACAGTTCCCGGTTCCCTATTTCGTCATTATATATATATATATATATATATATATATATATATATATATATATATATATATATATATATA
>JABUQX010026539.1:2500-15000 GCA_015478945.1 Trachelipus rathkii | reverse complement strand
AGAGAAATTTAAAAAAAAAAAACTATTTATAATAAAAAAATCTAAAATAAAAATTGGAATATATTTTATTCGTCATCAAAGAAAATATATTTTTGATGACCTAGATTCTTATTGTTTTAAATGTGAAGTTAAAGTAGATATATGGATGAATAATTCAAGTAGAATATGTTGTATTTTATGCAATAAATGTGAAGAGCTGTTAGAAGTTGACTATAATTGCTTTGATTAAAAATAGAAGCAAAAAATGGAATATAAACCTTATCGTTCAAAATATACTCAGCATAATCAGGGCTTACCGTTAAAATATTTATCAAGAATATATTTAAGGAAATTTATTTGAAAGTATTATAACAACCATGAAGATATAATGAAGAATTATGATAAATTACAGCAAACGTTTCAGAAGATTAATGGTTCACAGAGAAAGTTATCATTAAATTTTTATTATTAATTATCAAAGTTGCTACAACTAGGTGGTTAAAAATGTGATCTTTTCAATTTCAAGAAAATTTTAACCCCAAAATTGGTGAACGAAATATCAGAGAGTATGGGAAAATATATGCAAAATTAGCAAATGGGAATTGATTGAATAAAAAAAGATATTTGCATTTAATGTAATATTTTTCCTTTTAAATATTGAATTATCTAAAAATTTTATTATGGTATTCTACGCCAAAACATTGAATTATCTAAATTTCATATTATGATATTCTCCACCAAAATTTTGTATTTGAAAATTCGACTATCATTCAAGAGATTCACAAACCTTTTTGGAAGATATACATTAGAAATTTTATTTTTATTGATATAAAATAGTAATGATTAAGGGCGCCCCATTTTGTAGTTATTTTTCTAAGTTCATTACATCATAAGGAACTTCTTTATTAAATCAGATAATTTTGTGATGTGTAAATAAGTAGTTGAATAGTTAAATTTTTTTAATAATTCTGCTTTATTCTCCATTTATTATAGGGAGAAAAAAAGATAATTTAATTCTCTTTTTTCTTTAAATTTTTCAAAAAACTTTTCATTAAATTTCATCCAATGAAAATTCTTCTAAAATTCCATTTTTTTCATGTTTATTTTCTTCAATATTTTCAAAACATTTCCTGAGTTGTCACATAATAATTTTATCGTCAATAGGTTCATCTCTTAGCATAATATTTTTATTAATAAAGTTATACCCTACAAAAACTTGAACTACATGCCAATTAGTATCAATGTTTGCTTGAATCTGAACAACATCTCCTTCATTAAGATGAAGGTTGTTTACTCTGATTTTGCTAAAGATTTCATCTTGATATTTGTCTAAAGCTAATGGATATATATTTCTATTAATTAACAATTTTACTGTTATGTGCTGATTTATATCTGGCGAGGTTAATATAATTTTATAGATGAATCCTTCATAAGGCATAACATAACCAGTTTTCTCGGAAGCACCTCCTTTCATATCTAATAAGAATGGGAACTTCCCCAATTCTAATTTGGAATTAGTTTGAAAAATTATTGTTTCATAAGCACATGTTTCTTTTTTAACTTGGACATTGTTAGTAATAGTATGCATATTTTTAGAGAATTGAAATCTGGTTATTAATTATTTTTAAAAAGCTTTCAAAGCCATATTTTAAGAAAACGTTATTATGCATAACAACGAGTTGATATTTTATTTCCTCAACAAAAGTTTTAACATGATCATCTTCAGACTTTAATTCAGTTATTGAGTTATTTAGAGTGCTTAACTTGTTTTAGGTATTGATACTAATCTTATTATACTCCATTTCTAACGATATTAAGCTTCGATTTATCGTTTCTATGGTATTTTTAAATTCATCAACCTTACTTCCTATTTCAGTAACTAAATTATCGGCATAAATTTTTGTAGTAACCATTTTCTTCTTGAGGATTAGATACATTTGCTAGCCTTTTTATCTTCAATATCAAAATTACCTTTTTCGTCTAAATATTCAAATCTTATTCCTGGAGGTTCAGGAGGAACTTGTTTTGTTTTAGGATCACTACCAAAGATGTTAACACTCATTTATTATAGAAAAAAAAGTTCATGAAGAGTAGAATTAAAATCTATTTTTAATTCAGCTAATCCATAAGGAGCTATCAAACATAAATGACCGCAAATAACATTGTCAAATTTTTGAATTTGATAAGTTGAGTAAACAATATTATATTTTATATAATGTTCAAACTCTAGAGGAGGATCTACGCCGAATGAATCAAAATAGTAGCATAAATTATTATTATTATTATTATTTTGAAACCAACATGTCCGATGCGTTCCAGAACCTTTAATTGAAAGTAAGTTCATAGTCCCACATTCATTTTCTTTATTAGAATTGTTTGGAAGAATATTTCTCATATAAATTCCTTTAAAATTTGTATTTTTTAGTCTCTTAACACATTTTATAAGATTCATTGACTCAGCGGTTTATTTTGGATATTTAATTTCTGAAAGGTTTCAGATATAATCCCTCGCCAGTTTTTTGACAAGGGTACGGAGCTAAAAAAAGAGACCTTTCTCTTTGTCCATTTGACAATTATGTCTTAACGTTTCTTTTAACTGTTTTTCTGCTGCTTTCTTATCATTAATAGTTTTAGCTATCACACTAGCACCACCAGTAAGAGAACCTACAGCACTCGCAGCTGTTAGCAATGCTGGTATAGTTAATATAAAACTACCATGCTTACCATTGTCTATCAGTTTGACCTTACTCTTTTCCTTAGAAGATTTTTTTATTTTAAACTACTTTAGATTTCTTATTCTGCCTATTATTAGATGTATATTGAGTTTTCACTTTTCCATGTCTCATACAAACGCTCCTAAGCATAAGTTTTTAGAAGTCGTAACTTTTGAACACTTTTAGTATCAGTTATCATTATACAATGAATGCAATAATACTTCACTTATTATTATTATATATATATATATATATATATATATATATATATATATATATATATATATATATATATATATATATATATATATATATATATATATATATATATATATATATATATATATATATAATATTCTATAATTTTTTAAATTTTATATTTTTTTTTATTTTTTATAATTTATAATTTTATAATTTATGATTTATAAATATTTTAATTATTTTATTAGATATAAATTGAATTTTTAATTTCCCACATCTCACACAAACACCTATAAGGGAAGAATTATGAGATGTTAAAACTTTTCAAACATTTTCAGTATTTGTTATCATTCTGCAGTGCATGCAATAATATTTCATCCATTTTAATGGAAAAATATTAACGTACTTGATTCATTTTATTTCCATCAGATTGTATTTTTATAAGTTGGTTGGATAATACTAAAGCATAAGTATGTTTTTTGAGATGCTCTCTTTAAGAGTAGCTTTGATTTTAATATCTGTAAAAGAGATTTTCAATTTTTCAGATTAACGACTAACATCAAATATAAATAAGCGGTACAAAGTTTGAAATTCAAATAAATTAAATAGGACAGTTTTCTTTATCTGATACGTGACTAAACTAATCAGAAAGTATTTTATAAGCATTGTATATTTATTTTCCTTAAAATATACTTGTAGATCCACATCTGAATACCTATCACTATTTAATTCAACATAAGCATTAGTTATATTACAGTAATTAAAAATAGCTAGATTTAGTCTGATCGTTATTTTTTCTATTTGAAAAACTAATATGATATATCTTGGGTTTTCCGCTCCAATGGAAACATTTAATATCCAGTTAAACAGCTTTTGTCCTTCAATTACAGCGATAGATTCACATTGTCTGTTCAAGAATTTAACGTTTGACCTTATTTTATTTTAAATATCATTATTTAATTTTATTGTATATTCATCGGTGGGTGTTACACGAGGCATTCGCCAAATTATTTTTGTTAAAATAATTTTACGATCTGGAACTTTATAAATACCCTCACTATCCACATCAGGTGATTTTAAAATATCATCATTATCATCTTTTTCTCGTCGTAATGTTAGCTGATGTTTCATCCCATAAATCACTTTATTATAATTTTAAAAAAATCCAAAAATATGACTCAAAGGAATAGCAACGCTGAAATTTCCTGATAATTTTTTAAATAGATTATTATTCCTCTCCTCATATCCTAGATTTGTTTTTATACAACCTTAATCATCTTTTCTGGTTTCCACATAAAATTCATTCTCTCTGAAAAATCTGGTAATACTAGGGATTAAACTAGGACGTGTCATAGTTTAGTTGCTTTCCGTGAATTTGAATACTATTTCGATAGTTTCATTCCCAATTTGATAATCTACCTATTGAAATTGTAATGTATGCAACATGCAAGCTAGAACATTTGCTCCATTAGTCAAGTTCCCATTACAATGTTTGTTTCCTCCCTCATGACTAGCGCGTGGTGCACTCCGTTAAAATAGACCAGCCATTAATACAGTATAGTATATACTACTATATATATATTTATATTATTATATATAATGTATATAATATATCACTATATATATACTATTATAATAATATATACGTATATACATATATATGATATATAGCCGATATATATATATATATATAATATATTAATGATATATATATATATATATATATATATATATATATATATATAATTATATATATAGTATATACTAAAGTATATATATATCATCATATATATATATATATATCATCTTATATATATAATATATAATATTATATGTATATACTATATATATATCTATCTAGATTAATTTATTTCTTTATTCAAAAGAAAGAAACAAAGGTCCTAAGATTATTTTAATCGCTGCTCACCGACTGTGTAAGACATAATCGACCTTTCGCGAACTTTTATTATTGATTAATTGCTCTTATTCCACAGTAGCTATTATTAACTTATATAATATTTATTATTATTGATTATGTACTATTGATTATTGATTATTAATTAATTTCATTATTATATTATTATTGATATTTTATTATTATTATTATATTATTATATTATATTCATTTATGTTTACTATTATTCTTTATTATTATTATTATTATTATATTCAATTATTTTATTGCATTCATTATATATTATCCATTATTATTATTATTATATCTTTATTATTATTCATTATTCAGCGGGTAGCATTTTTCAATTTTTTTCTTGTTTTGATTTTTTTTTTGTTCCTATTAATTTTTTTTAATATCTAATTTTTTATTTTTTCTGTTAGATTTGGGATTTTTTTATTTTTCTATTTTGTTACAGATTCGTAACTTGGTCACGCGAATATATAAATTTTAACTTTCAAATCTATTATCATTCAAGATGAAGCGCCGCCGTTTAGAATCAAAAAATTCACAACGAAAATCGATCAAAAAAATCAAGACAAAAATCACATATCTATGGTTTTTTTTATTTTTTAAAATAAAAAAAAACAAAGAAAAATCGCAAATTATATCACCAAACAAAAAACTGCGGACCATACTTGTCTATTATATAGATTATATAATGTTATTATTGATTATTATTTTATTATTAGATTAATTATATATTACTTATTATTGATTATTATTATTATTATATTCATTATTATATTATTATCTTCTTATTGATTAATCTTATTATTATTATTATTATTATTATTAATTATTATTATTATTTATTATTTTATTCATTTACTATTATTATTTACTATAACGCCCTATTATGTAAAGGATTATATATATAATATATTTTCATTAATATAACATATATACTACTATTAGTATATATAAGACTATATATATAGTATATATATTTAATAATTCACATTATATATCATATATTAGCACAAATTCTGTCTATATATTATTATATATATATTATGATATAATATTACTTGTAGTATTAAAATGAATTTAAAACTTATATAATATATTAATTATAGTATATATTATAATACACATATATAAAGGTCATATTTTTACTATGATATAATTATTATATATATATTATATATATAGAATATATATAATACAATTAAATATATATATATATAATATATATATATATAATATTATACTATATGATAATATATATATATTCATTATATTAATAAAATATATATATAGTATTATATAATTTTGCTTTCTTTTACTTATTATATACGTATATATATATATGCGTTCCGAACCGGATAAATACCTATATATATATAGTATATAATTATACTATTATTATATTACTATATATAATATTGTATATAATTATATGATATATATAATTATAGATAGTAACTAGTACCGTACTACTAATAATTTGACTTTAACCTTGATATATATTATACTATATTATACCATACTATATACATATATATAAAGATATATAGATATGTATATACATATAGACTAATATATATATATAACTATATAGTAAAAGTAATACTAGCTATAGTATATATATACTATAGCTATACTACTACTTATATATTATATATCATATTAATATATAGTATAATATCATTATAACATATATATATATACTATATATATAATATATATAATATTATATATAATTGACTATATCATCTATTCTAAGAATATCTCAAAGATTATGTATAATATAATATATATATATTTATTATTATATATATATAAAGCATTGGGAAATCCAAAGGCTTGTATAATATAATTTATTTTTTAAATTATTTGAAATTTTGTGGTGAGGAAGTTCAGTTTGTTCGAAGCAAGTTAACTTTTGGGTAAGATTCTGAAGAGATGATACTTTTTTTTTTTATCATTTTCTTGGGAATCTTTTCGCTGCCAAGACTCCTTCCCTGTTCTACTGAATGTTATGTGATTACCTGCTCAGGCGACGACGATTGTTGTACCACATGTGCTTGGTCTATTGTTTCACCTGTATTTGTGAAGCTTTTTATCCCATGGTCCATGGAAATTGAGTTATTCATTATGTGTGGTTTAGGCGTAGGTAACCATACTTTATAAAAAGCCGTTAGTTGCATGAGCAGCCGCCGTAATTGTGACCTTTTGTATGATTCCTTGTACTCCATGTGGATGTGTCTGAATGTGCATGTTAGAAGTGGCTAATTTTGCCAATATGCATGTTTATTTGTTGCACCTTAGTCACTCGTGTCTGTCTGTGAGTTTTTCGTTTGAAAAGGTGCAATGCAAAGCCGTTTTATTATTTATCGAAAGGTAAATAATTTTTATATTTTAATTACTATTTTCAGTTATTTTTTTTAATAAATATTTGTGGTCTGTGTTTTACAAACTCTGTGTCTGTTAAATTTTCGGTAACTATTTTCAAATCATTTGAAAGCTGTAATTTTATATTTGATGTGCATCTATGAGCGTTAATTTTATCTTGCAAGAAGAAACAGGACTGCGTGAAAAGCGCCAGCCATATTGATTTCCTGTCCAACAAACTGCGTCGAAAGAATGTTAATTCGGTAAAAGTTTTAACATTAAATTATTTTCGTTGCATTTTTTGCGAGCGTTAATATATTTGAATAATTTATCTTAGTATATTATATACAAGCATAAATATTTATTATTCTTTAAACAGGTAGTTAGAATGTTAGATTGTTAAATTAGTTAAATGCGCTTCTACATTATATTTCTAACACTCCATGCCAAGTCTTCAAACGTTGCCAACGGTGAGTTATGAGATCACGCAACGATTGCAATCAGCTGGTTTGGTTTCCCTGCACAAATTTACAAGTTCTACATTTTTTCATTTTTATTTTCTCCATAAATTAGTGAATAGAGTGTATTTTTGTTTGGTTAACTCAAGAAACACTTCCAGTGTCCCTAAATAATAAAGCTAATATAATTTTGATATTAATCTAAAACGTCGTTATTTCCTAAGTATATATTACGTTAACATATTATACTAATTATATATATAATAATATAGTATAAATATTATATCATATTATATTATATATTGTATATTATATATATATATATATATATAATATACAGGCCGCATATATATATATTACTTACATATATTATATATAACATATATATATATATATATATATAATATATATATATATAATATATATATATATATATATATTAATTATATTATATATATATAAATTTAAATTACCACTTCAACGCGGATATTATGCTTTGCTAGAAAGTATTTAACCTCTCCCCCCTTGGGCGTCCCCGCGTAATAACTAACAACTGTATGTACGGGGCTACGGGGCAACGATGGAACACAAGTGTGCATGAGTTGAAAACTTTAATGTTAAAAACTTGATTTTAATTTTTCGGAAACTTGTTATACTATCCCGATAAATCAGATCAACTAAAAAACGAACATTTGTAAGAACTTACTTTTTCGACCTTATACACTACATTAATGATTTTTATTATTTTTCGTTTTATTTTTTTAAATTTAGGATTCCATGCGAGACTTTCGCCACAGCTAGCACTGTGGGCCTCCTTAGTCGTTAAAAGAGACAAAAAAGAGAACTAGTCAACTACGGCACTTGGGCAGCAGAATGAAAATCTTTTTAATTTTTTTATTTTGTTCTTTATGGATTGGTGTAGTCTTTTTGTTGTTTGTAGCTGTTTTAAATGTATTTTGAGGAAAGGATGGTGGCGTTAGTTATATAATCCAATTTATGTTCGCCCGGATATCTTATTGATAGTTATTCGTGTTATAAATATATACAGATTCGATAATTTTTCCTTTTTTTTTGTTTGATTTGAGTGTTTCAAGATGCTTGTGTTGGGGTTTATTATGTGGGTTTTTTGGGTTCGATGGTGGGTGAGTGATGAGTTTTGTTTTTATCATTGTTCCAAGTCATGAGAGTGTTGTTTCGATTCTCCGGTCCAAGTGGCATGTTTCGCTATTAATATATGGATGTACAGTTGTTGCATGGGCTATTTGCAATAGAACGCATTGTTTTTGGGTTTTTGGGTAGGGGGCTTTCAAAGTATGTTCAGGGAGAATGTATTGTTTTGGGTGAAAGAGATGGAGGGGGTAGGAGTTTTTACTTTTGTGATCCAAGAATGTAAGATATGGGAAGAAATTGAATTTTGTTAATAATTGGATTGGGTAGGGCTGTTAGAATTTTTGTTTGGCTTGTTTGTAGGCTTTGTAATTATGTGGGGGGGATATTTGCAGTTTATAGTGAAAGTTGAGAGACGTATTTGGTTTTTCGGTGTATTAGTTGTTTGAGGAACAAATTCTAAGTGCCCTATGATATAAAGCTGTGAGTGTAGCTGTTTTTGTATTTCTTGTGTGGGAGGAAAACCAGTGTATGTAATTATGCGGGGAGGACGGTTTTCTGTAAATCGAAAAAGTGATTTGGTGTGAGTTTTTCCAGCTTAACAGGGTGTCTAGGAATGATATTGTGTCATTATTTGAGGGTTCGTGGGTGAATTTGATGTTAGGGTGGATATTATTTAGGAGGTAAGAATATGCTTGAAAATTGTTTGGTAGGGGAGGCTATAAAATGTCGTCGACATACGGAGCCATGTTGAGTTCTGAGTTGGGGTTGGAAAGTATATAGTAGTGTTCTATTATTTCCTATGACAATATGGCTGAGCGGTAGGCGGATAATAGGGAACCCATGGGAAATCCTCTGGGTTGTTTAGTATTTATGTTAAAGATGATATAGTTCGTGAGCTTAGTGTTAATATCGTATTAGTTGTTTAATTAGGGGATAAGTAGGTTAAAGATATAATTTTTTTGAGTAAGGTAATGTTCCAAGAGGTCGAGGGTGTAGGCAACGGAACCGGAGGTTGAAGAGGGAGACGGCCAGGTCGAAACTAAGAAATTGGATGGGTTACGGGATCGACTAGTCTGTTGTTTTTTGTATAAAAGTCGGGGTGTTTTTGATATGAGTGGGGGAGATTTTTTCCTATTAAAGGTGTGAGGGTTTTTGAGAGGAATGAGGAGAGTCTTATATGTGTTACACGTTTGTGTTAGAGATTATTGGACGTAGGGGGGTGTTATTTTTGTGTATTTTTGGGACACCGTAAAAATAAGAGAGATTGGTCATATAGGCCTTGTTTTGTTTGTGGATTTCAGGGTGATCTTTTGTTATTTGTTTTAAGGTTTTGTTAAAATTGTCCAGTGAGTTTTGTTGGGGGTTACTTGTGAGGGGGGTGTAGGTGTTTGGATCATTGAGGAGTAGATTGCATTTTTCTATGTAGTCCGTGTGGTCTAGAATGACGATACTATTGCCCTTATCGCTTCTTGTAATTATTATATCGTTGTTTTTTTGTAAGTTTTTAAGTGCCCTATAAAAAATTTCGGGTAGTTTTTGTTGATGATCATGTTTGATTAGGTTGTTGAGAAGGATGCCTTTTAATATGCTAACTTAATCGACTCAGCACACAAATTTAAGGATACGATTATTAAAAATAAAACCCGTCAACTAGCACATAAATTTAATTGTATATTTAAAAATAGTATTTGTATCACTCTTCATCTTCCGATATAATAATAAATCTATCCAAAATACGATCATTAAAGACGACGAGCGATATTCCACTAAGGTATATGGCCTATTCCTTTCCGCCCTTGAGAAAGGTGAAGATTACCTACAGTTTTTTAACAATTTAGAAAATTGGGAACGAAAAATAAAACAAAACGAAATAGACTTTAATCTTAGCATATTAAAAAAAAAAGTTATATAAAATTTCTATTAAAACTCTATCAAATATTTTTAATTTGAAAAGTTGATCGTTTATTGCTTGTAACTCATTAAAAACGTTAGTGCCACCCGCTTGCATTTTTAAAAAATAAAATTTTATGTCTATTTATAAGTTCATTCGGATCTGAAGATAAAATTTGCAATAAAAAATTACAGTAATTTTTTTTCCTCCTCATCCGATAAAAATGAAATTTTCAGGGCATTTGTAGCTGGTGGAGAAATACACAGTTTTTATTTAGATCATCTTGCTGTGTATATGTAGCAGTTTTGCTTCTGTCGATGGAACAAATTTTCAACTAAAATATTTTTGGAAATTAAGAAAAAAATTTCCGAGTATACAAATATTATCTTAATAAAAAAGGTGCATCTAGCCCATATATATATATATATATATATATATATATATAATATATTATATATATATATATATATATATATATATATATATATATATATATTATATAACTATATATATATAATATATATATATATATAATATACCAAGAAAATGTGATGTTGATCGTTGATCGGATGAGTAAATAAAAATTTATCTCAATATTTCGTTTTTTCAAATACCAATTTTTTTGAAAGTGAAATATTGAGATAATATTTCTGCAACTCATCCAATCAAAATTTCAGAGCTTATATATATAGTCGAGGGAGACACCTTTTTTCATTAGCATAATTTTTTTTGTATACTTAACATAAAAAATTTAAATTTCCAAATAATTTTTTTTAGAAAAATTTGTTCCATGACCTAAGATACATAACTGTCGCATATAAAAAAAAAGAGGATCTAAATAACAAATTTGTATCTTTCCCAACTGTAAATGTCCTGAAAATTTCATGCTAATCATATAAACATAAAATATTTTTTCATAATTTTCCATTTTTCAAAACGAAAAAAGTATGGTTTTGAACTCGACCATTGCTAGGATATGGGATCAAAAATAAAAAATCAAAAATCCGCTGGTAACAATCGGTAGGTAATAGACCCATTTTGTATAATTCAAGTTTCAATTCATTTAAAAAAAAATTGAAGGACGAGAGTCGAAACATTCAAAAACTTAGATTTTCGAAAACTAAAAAAAAAAAGCAATAGAGACACAGAAAAACGCTCGAAATCAACGTTTTAGAGGTCATAAAAAAGCTAGTTTGCTTTTAATTTGGTTAAAATTGCCTGAAAATTATGAAAATTATGACCATTTCCGGTTTGGGGCTAAACCCTTAAAAGTGACATATCCAAAATCGAACCCAGCCTATTCTTCATTTGAACAATAATTGTGAAATCATAAATTATCAGGTTTATTAAACTCTTGCAAATTTAAATCAATAGATTTTACCACGGAATCAATCTCAGAAAGGTAGATATACTTCTAAGCAGGTAAACCTTGTAAACTTAATTCCACAGATCAGAAAAATAAACGAATATATTCAACTTTAGTAGAAAAAGGTGACTGAAAAATTTGAAAGTAAAATGTTTAAATTCTTTCGTCTTGGAGTCAGAATTCGTTGGTAGCCACTATCCAAGCCACCCCTTCCGAATGGTCGGATAGAGATTGCCTCAGTAAACGAATAATAAATATATATAAAAGATAGTTGTAAATATATATATATAATATAGCTTATAATAATATAATAAATCAATAATATATATCCATATATATATATATAATATATTATATAAGACTAGCTATATATATATATATATATATCAATTATATTTATATTATAATATTAATATATATATATATTATAATATATTATATATATATACTATAATATAATAATATATATTATATATATATATATGTTATA
>JABUQX010026538.1:35000-54714 GCA_015478945.1 Trachelipus rathkii | reverse complement strand
GATTCCCTTCCTAACAACCAAGGTAAATCCCCTCTCACCACATCCGTTATCAAAAATATCTTCCATTCCCTATATAACACGGTATTTTTAATCTTTTAACTGCCTGATATATAAAATCGCTAAATACATATTTCCCATTTATCCTAATCATAGTTCCTTTCACGTCAATTTCGTCCCTTTCTTTCATACTATCTACCACTAAGCTTAGTCCCTTTTCACCTATCACATTTTTCTGACATCCAGTATCCACAATCGCGCATATTTCTTCATATTCATCTGAGATTTCTCTCTCAGTTATATTCCACTAAAAAAAAAAGCTTAATTACTTGTTTCCCTACTTACCCATCCTCCTTCTCTACCATACCCTCTCATACTTCCTACATGTTCTCTCAAATCAAAATCACCCCTCGCACCTACTACACTTCCTCTCTCCTTTTATACTGTCCTCTCTTGGGACACTGAGCCGCAAAATGGAATATCGAACGACATAAGATGTATCTCATCACCTCATTAAATTTATTCTTCCTATTAATTCTTAATTCATCATTACTTTTCACCCTTTCATGAGCAAATCCTCTCCTCTTTTTTTTGTTCACCATCCACTTCTTTTTACTACTTTTACTCCTAACCCCTCACACACATTTATTAGACCATCCTTAAAGTTTTGAAAAACCCAAGCATCCTTTCCACTATAGGCTAACATCATTTGTCTCTGATTAGTATCCAGATTTGCTCCTTCCAGTAAATGTACACATCTCATATCTTCTCCTAAACCAACTCTACCAGTCATCTTACATTTCATTTCAATAATCTCATACCTGCTTACATATTCTCTCATGCTTTCTTTTTCTCCAGGTTTAATATAAAACAACTTCCGATATTCTTCTTACCGGTCACGCTGTTTCTCCTTACCATATCTTTTATCCAATTCTTCTAACACCTTTTTAATACCTTCATCCTTTCCTAAACCATCCAGATTAATATTACAAATACTTTCAAACACTTTTCCTCCCAGACTCATAAGAACTTCATTACCTGGACATTCATAATCTTTTTCATGCAACTTGTACCACAACTCAATTCTTTTTTCTTTTTTTTTTTTATTCCACACATAATTATTTGCTCCAATACTATCACCTTGAAACACTGGACCTAATCTCCTACCTTTAGCATCTGTTCTCTCCTTTTGTTTGCCCTTAACACTTGACGAATCATCCATCTCTAAACCGACGAAAATCACACACAAAAAATAAGAGCGTAGTGGAACTACGCTCTGCTACCAAAAAGAATTTGCATATACTAGGCTAATCTAATAAACAACACCACAATACACACTAACTTATTAACAGCTTACAATCCTTGGTTTCCTCTTCTCTCTTCGATATCTAAAAACTATAAAAGTTAACGTTGTAGTAATAGTACAACTTTTGGATAGCAACCTTTCCATGGCCATAGTACGTTTACTCTCTTAGAATTGATCTAACACTACCTTGCCGTACAACAAATCTTTTACAAAAAAAAGCATTAAGGACAGATAAGTTATTCAACACAAAAAACATATGTACAAAAAAAAGAAAAAAGTTATTTTTATCACAATCAATATAATAATAATAATAATAATAATAATAATAATAATAATAATAATAATAATAATAATAATAATAATAATAATACGCTCTGCTACCAAAAAGAATTTGTATATACTAGGCTAATCTAATAAACAACACCACAATACACACTAACTTATTAACAGCTTACGATCCTTGGTTTCCTCTTCTCTCTTCGATATCTAAAAACTATAAAAGTTAACGTTGTAGTAATAGTACAACTTTTGGATAGCAACCTTTCCATGGCCATAGTACGTTTACTAACACTACCTTGCCGTACAACAAATCTTTTACAAAAAAAAGCATTAAGGACAGATAAGTTATTCAACACAAAAAACATATGTACAAAAAAAAGAAAAAAGTTATTTTTATCACAATCAATATAATAATAATAATAATAATAATAATAATAATAATAATAATAATAATAATAATAATAATAATAATAATAATAATAATAAATAATAATAAATAATAATAATAATAATAATAATAAAAATATCAATGTTAATAAATAATAAATAATATGTGTAATAATAATAATAGTAAATAATATTCAATGTTATGTGCATAATTATTGTACTTATTTAATAACTGTCATGTCATAATAATAATAATAACAATAATAATAATACTCATAATGTATTAAATAATAATAATAATAATAATTATAATATTAAAGTAAAAATAATATTAAATAATAATAATAATAATAATAGTAGTGAATATTGTGTAATAAATAATAATAATAATAATAATAATAATAATAATAATAATAATAATAATAATAATAGATTCTTCTTCTTCTTCTTCTTCTTCTTCTTCTTCTTCTTCTTCTTCTTCTTCTTCTTCTTCTTCTTCTTCTTCTTCTTCTTCTTCTTCTTCTTCTTAATTCTTCTTCTTCTTCTTCTTCTTCTTCTTCTTATTCTTTTTTGTTCTTCTTCTTCTTCTTCTTCTTCTTCTTTATACTTCTTTGATTTTATAATATTGTCTTCTTCTTCTTATTCTACATGTGTGTGTGTGTGTGTGTATGTTCGTGTGTGTGTATGTGTGTATTAATGTTATTGTTGTTCTATTCAATAATAATAATAATAATAATAATAATAATAATAATAATAATAATAATAATAATAATAATAATAAATCAATTATATATAATTTTTCTGTCAATGTTTTTCTTAAGTAGTATTCAAAGAGGTGTTTTTAAATACGTAGATTTTCTTTCTTGTTTTATACTTTATAAAAAGTGAAGAAATTTTGTTTGAACTTTCGATTTGAAGGTTCTGATGCTTTCGAAGACGTTTTGGACGACCAACACAACCAAACTTTAATAATACAAATTGAAAGAAAACTTATTGTTTTCGTCCCTTTTTTTTTTTTTTTTTTATAACATTAAAAAGTCTGGGTTAGCTTCAATTTCAATGTGCTTATATCATGGAGTGGACTCTTAGCTAGCTTCTGGACCGCAAAATATGTTTTATAAAAGCTTTAGGAATTAAAATGTTTTATAGGATATTACAGTCATAAATTATGTGAAGAAACAGCAATATTTTAGTATCTTTTAGTAACCCTAAAAGGAAATATTAAATACAACATTTAAAATGACACGAATATTGATAATATGCGTGTTTTCAATCTAGTGAAGATTATTCAGATTAAAAGCAATTTTCTTAGTGACGCTGTGCTACATCTCAGATTGATGCTATCTTGTTAATGTCAGCATGACAAAAAAAAATGTTTTCATTTATTCCAACAATAGCATTAGATTTAATGAAATGTCTTAGATTCTCCTTTCAAGTCTATTAACAGATGATAGTAACAGAAGCATCGATTATGACGCAGAACGATCAATGTGTAACTCTTTTCAAGAAATAATATCAAGAGTCATATGGTTAAAATGAACCTTCCGTTGTCGCTGGTTGCACCAAAAATATAATAAAAGGGAGGAAAAGAAAAGGAAGTCTTATGTTTTCCTAAATGGGAAGAAAACTACAAAGTTAAATTGTCGTTATGTCCATTAAAAGCTAAACTTCAATTTTTATGTTTTTTTTTATGATAAATGGTGGCATCTTCTTCATTCTACGCATGCTTTATTTAGGACAAGTATAAATAGAAAAATGACCGTGGGTTATATTTGTCACACACTTTTAAAACTCAGTTTTGGAAATTTACTAAGCAATATTTTCATACCAAACTTTTTAATGGCCAACCCGGGTCCTGAAAAAATTACCGATCTGAACAATCAATTTTAAAGCGTATTACCAAATAATTTCTATAGTTGTGTATTACGGAAATTAGAATAGTCATAGGTAACTTTTAAGTAGTGTTCCGAAGTGATACTTTACCACCGGCTTGCCTGTGGGGTTTGTAATGTTGAATGATTCAAGCAATAGACACAGTTGACATGCCCATTATAGGTTAGGGATATTAAATTTTAAATTTTATTCAAAGCGATTTGTTTTCACAAAATAAATATTGAATATATTTTGTAGTATGAAAACAAATATTGAATTTCATTAAAAAAAGATACAGTTTAAGAAATAAAATAAAAAGCTAATTAATAAAAATTCAATTTTGCTTCTTATTCTTGAATTGAATATTTCAGATGAAAACGGGAGTTATTTTTTAAAAATGCTGGAATTAAATAATGTGATAATAACTCGTTTAAAAAATGCTTCTCTACACGCTCAACCGATTTGTACCAAATATTTTCAAATGTGTGAAATTTAGGAAAAATCTTACTTTTACGAGTTCTAACTCGCCCAATGATGAAATTTAAGAAAAAGCGTAATTTTAGAAGGTTAGGAATTCTCTATGTTTCTGATAGTTTCTATGGCAGACAGATAGCTTCTCTTCAAAGAACCACGTGGCCCAGAGTTATGATATCGATAAGTGTGGCCGCTCTACGTATCATATCAAGAGAAAGACCCTCGTGATAATATTGAGCTACTCTAGCTCTCTCTACGCATACGTATATCAGACACGGGCATGTCTATCTTATTTCTAGAGTGTGCGAATGATAAAACTAATTAATATAATTCTGCTTTTTGCTTTGTTTGAGAGTGCATAAGTGGCATGTTATCATAGAGCTATAATCTAGTCCGCACTGTATATTTATAAATAAAATGCTTGGATCAGGCGGACTCATCGCTCTCAGTTATCGATTACCCATACAACTAAAGATTATAAGATATTATATGAATCATAATTAAATGTCTATATGGTGTGAAATTTAATGGTATATGTTGATGTGGAAATAATCAAAGTAAGTCCTTAACGTTTATGAACAAGAGATTCACTAGTATATAGAATGATGTACGATTATGATAAAAATGAAGGCCCAACATATAAGTGAACGCAGAGAAATTGTAAGCAAGAGAGTTATAAGACTCAGACGCGCGACTGTCAACCAATGTGTTAGAAGTTTAATAGTGTTGGTAGTTAACTACTCTGTATCAAAAACAAGCGCTCTTGTCAAAACATAATGAGTAACTAGTGTGTATTGAGCAGTATGTGTTTGAAGAAACGAACACGTTCTAATGTTGGTGACGGAGGTATGTTATTATATGTGTCGAAGGTATATAGTAGAAGCCTAACTAGTTAAAATAAAGCGTGTCTACATATGTCACCTTCGTGCTTTTTGAGCTCTCACGTGAATATAATTCAAATACAAGCTCGGATGTTTGCTCTGTGTATAATGAATAACTTGTGTACTCAAAGAGATGTGAGAGAGTGACGTTAAAAACTCTAGTAGAGTCTTAAGATTTTACCTAAGAAATCGTGATAGATATTGCAACTCGTATAGGGATAAAGACTCTCGATACTATTGTGAGATTCTACGTGAGATAGTAACTGTGAGGTAATTGTAGAGAAAGAAGCCGATCGTAATTTTTAGAAGTGTGTGTATAGACAACTGTTTGGGATATGCGGTGTGCATATGAGCAGAATCGTGATATGCGCGGATGATCGACGAACAGGAGAGTAATATGACTCACTGAGAATGAGTGGTTGAGTGAGTTCAGATGCATCATACATATTAGCGTAAATAATAAGTCTCTCATTGCGTGGACGTGATGTCGAGATAAGGATCCTCAGAGAGAGTGTGAGAACATTAGACAGAAGAAATAAGCGATAAAGTAAGAAATAACGCACTTTTCTCCTACTGGGTTAGCTGCTAAGTTATTGTCAGCAACTAAATATGAGGTCAATTATAACTAGGCCGTAGACACGATTTGTATAGGTTTCTAAATTCATGAACTCAAGTACAGATATTTATACTCAATATTTAACAGTTTTAAAAAAATAAGATTCCAATAATTTCAAATGTTGAATAATTTAAGACGTGAGAGAAGTGGAATGTGACTTGTTAAGATGCTATTCGTAAAACTTTAAGCCTGAGACCGTCCAGGAGGTGGTTAATAAGATCGAGATTTTCTCAAGATGGATATAGAGTAGTTTATAAGTAGTGGTGAGAAATGTATTATTAAATGTTAAAGACAGAATTTTTCAAGCTCATAGTAATGGCAGAATAAATATGGATGAATGTCATAATCTGGATGCATGCTAGTCCGGCTTAATATACTAATTATCAAAATAATTGTTATTTCGCCTATTAAAAGGACGATACATTAATCAAGACCAATGCGTTCAACTTTAATAAATTACTTATTTCAGCTTTTTGAAATTGCAGTTCAATGAAACTACAGTGATGTATTTATATCAAAGTATGCCTAGAAAGAATACTATTAAAAAACTCCAAATTGACAGATTTGACAAAATATATCAAATGATTTGATTAGTTTAGGAAAAATCGTAACTGTTTAGACGAAGGTTCTAAATTCGATAATGTGAAAATTTAAGAATAAGCAGTAATTTAAGAACAGGTTAACATTTAGTTTGACTCTTCAAACACAAATTGTTTCACAAACTAATGAATAAATTATTTTGGTATATAAAATAAACATGAATATTGAAATTTTTCAATTAGGAAAAACATATTGAGACATCATAGTAAAATAACAAATTAATAGAATTTACTTATCTTTTGCGTTCTTTTTTTGAAGATTATATCAATAAGTGGAGTACTATATTTATCCTCCCCTCCCCCACATGTAGAAGAAAATGTATAATATATAAATATAACCCCTCAAAGCAATGTAAATAACTCATTTTTACTTACTACGTATACGCTTCCAATAGATAATATCATTAATTATTTTAAAATACATATAAAAATGAAGAAATTTTCTTGTTAATATAAATTCACCGCAAACATAACAAAATGAATCTATGAAAAATCTCCCTCGCGTTATTTTATAAATTAAGATTTAAAACTTATGCACTTCACCGGCTAGCATATATCTTTTATTTCTCAAAGTTTTTAAGAGAGACAAAAATTACTAAATCGATCAAGTTTTTTAATACAGGAGGTATTGACTTAAAATTAAAAAAATACATATGTAATGTTGAAAATACTTTTAAGGGTTCGGGAAAGAATTACATTGGCTTTAATCAAGAATTCTTTAATTTAAAAATTATATATAGGGAAAGGAAAATAATTGACTTAATATAAAAAAAAAATAAGATGCTTAATACTTAATTTCAAAAAATTTAAATCTTAACTAATAGCTACAGTTGTAGACGCTCTAATCGATAATCAGGTGATAGTTTAAAGGTTGATTAATTTACTAATTTATTGTTATTTGTAACAGTGTTAATTCACATTGTAAATAGATTAGTTTTTAGTTAGTTGATTAGAGGAAGTTTTCATGTAAAAAATAAATAAAAATAAATAAATAACAAAATAAATATTGGCTAATTATTTTATATTAGGGAGCAAGTGGATTGTACATTGTAGGTATATTATGCAATTATTACTATATTTATAAGTTATGATATATGAAATCATTGGTATATATATAAAGAAAGAATTCATTTATAAATAAATTGTAAAAGTGTCTAAATAAATATTGGGCTACTCATATCTGCTAAATATTTATTCGTATAAATATTTATATATAGTTTAATATGAATTATAATAACCTCTCCCCCCTTTATATATCGTATATATATATTATATTAAACTTTTGAGAAATTTTTGCTATTATTTCAATTATGTAAGAAGATCTAATGATTATACACAACATGGCAATGTTATATTTTATGGGAGAGCTTGGACAGGCCGAAAACGGAGGGAACAGCAGGGGAGGGGACGTTTTTTTTATCCTATCCATACCCCGATTAGAGGGAGTTGAATAGCGGAAATTTACCGTTATGCTCTAGCTGAGACAATGACTCGCAGTAATGACTCAAGTTTGAAAGAATTTTTACCACGGCATTAGGACCACGGGCTCTTCTATAAGTCATACCATTGATGTAACGTTTCATATTACCGGACTGAGAAAATATTTAAGAAAGAGTGCGACGGTCTGACTCGTATGGGAAATAAATTAGTTTCGATATGTACCCCCAACGATAAGGTATTCTCCGAACGGGTGGCATCGAACGGATTAGAGACCGACCGTTCGTTATCCATATTACGTGGGATGCAAATTTTTAGGGGAAAAAGCGGTATTAGAAGTTCTGAAAATTTTTGGGTATACGATTTTTAAAAAGGAATATTTTATTTTAAGATCATTTTTTTTCATAAGTTAAAAAAAAATTAAAACTAACTGAGTCGTAAAAAAAATTTAATACAGTCTACTTATTTTAACGAGTAACGTAATAAAAAGGTCTCTATATAATAGGCCTATTTATATATTCATCAAACATAATATTAATTGATATTTAGCATATTTAATAAAATCTTTGTCACTAATTTTTAAGGTACTATTCTCACAATGAATTTTTTTTTTTTATACGTATATCTCTACGTAGATACTAGAAGATTTTATCTTGCCTGTCTCTGAACAAGTGAGTGATCCCACTCTCTCAATATAAAAATCGACATCGCTTTCTTGTGCATCAGGTATATTTTCTGCTTCAAAAATTCTATTACCGTCAGCTTCGCTCGAGATATATTTTGATTTTGGAGCTTATTACCGAGCGTTTTATTTAAAACCAAACTATTTAATTCATAAATGTCTAGTTTTCCTTGCAATGCGCAAAATATTGACAAAATATTCGTTTACTCATGTGTGGAAATGATCCAAGTCTTCGTATTCCTCAGGTATTTTTTCGCTAACATGTGTTGAAGCACTATTTGTAATTGAGAATAGAATGTGGTTGTTGACGATATGGATGTGAGTTATTAAACTGCGATTTCACCGGCTTAAAAAACCGAATTTACAAAAGTGGAAAGGGGAGACGGGTTCTGCAAGCTAGGCCTGTTGCAGTCGCTGCCAGGAACGTATTTAAATTTTCTAATTAGTATGATGTCCTACGTAGTCTCGTATTAATTTTATTGAAAACAATGGTATTTTCCATTACATCTAATCATGAAATACATTTTTGAATATACAAAGTGATGGGGATGTGATTATCAGAAGAAACATTTGTAGTTGAATAAAATTTACTACTTTGATATTTCGCATTGGTGTATAAGAAATTAAAACGTTTTCTCTTTATTTATTTATATACAACATGATATAAAAGGATGTAGTCCGAGAAATAGGTTGATACTATAAATTTCTCTGTCATTTCTCCTTGGCCTTGTATCCTCTTTTTTGCAATCAATACATAACAGTCGTGTTTATTCAATTATTACACATTATGAATTATGATCAAAATAAACCGAAAATATAAAATATAACAGGGTAAAAAATCTCTTACTATATTTTAAAAGATTTTTATTAAAAAAATAATATTGATAATGTTTTGCAGAATTTATACTCGTGGGAAAAAATACGAGCTAATTCTTATAGAGATAGTATGTTTTCTTTGATATTATATTAATTTGGTGATAGATAATGTGAAAATTGTAAGAAAAAGCTTGGCTTACGGCGTGTGATTTTACGAGGTGTATTTAATTTTTTATATTTAAAACCAATGCGCGCTGTATTATCCTACTTAATGAAATATATTTGTATCTGTTTTTGAAGTTAATCAAATAACAAAATGTATATATTGCAATGATTCTATATCTAATTATTTAATTATGGTACACTCTCTCGGTCTCCTCATTATTCTTATCTAATAATAAATATCTTATGTCTTGTGTATATTTTACTGCATATATTTTTTATATCTTGCAACTATTTTCAGTAAGCAACTTAAAGCTATTGTTATGAATAAAAGATGCTGAAAATACCTCGGGTTAAAGCTGAGCCTCGAATTTGTAGGTATAGGATGTAGAAAATATATTCTTAATTGCACTCTCGATATTGTCTTGATTATTTATGGTAATGCGGATCGATACTTGTATAGTGGAGTTCTTTAATTAGGAAGATGATAATAAGTTATAAACTTTAAGAAAAAGGACCTAATTTTAAGAAGTTAAAAATTTATTTACTAAAACAGGTTTTCAAACTAATGAAAATATATTGGTATAATAAAAACAAATATTGAATTTCATTAAAAAGTCATTATAAGACACGCGCTAAGCTATTTGATCTAAGTTCATTTATTAACATGCTTTTTGAATATGGTTATGTTTTTTCAAATTGAAACAGCCATGTCTCAAAATGTTTTTACTCTTAACAATGCTTGTGGACTAAGTTTTTCTATTTTGCGCTTTTACAATGATGTACTTCACTCATCTGATCAAATCGTTATAAGTTTTACGAAATTTACACAGAGTGAAGAGTTTCAAAACTCGTTTTGAAGATATAGTTTAGAGGAACATATGGTGTTAACCTTTTATATGAGGATTTATGTATAAATATATGTATAATGTGTGAAAGAATTTTGAATATAGAAAAAGCGTAACTTTAGATGTTATAATAATTTCTTTTTTATAGTGTATGAAACACGCGCTGCTCATTCCTCTCACTATGCGCTCATACTCCGCACCCTGGAATATTTTGAGTTGTAGAAATATAAAGATACAATATATATATGACATCTTCATATAGAAAGACGTCAATTTTAGACAAACCATAATAAATTGTACATTATATTATTAATTTACATTTTACTTGCTTCTCTTTTGAAATGATAGATCCGATGTGTGCTATCTCTCCAGCAAATTGAACACCATATTTCTTTTGGAGGACTCAAATAGAACTTGAAAATACCTGTTAACAAACTCATATATATATAAGAGAAAGCTCTTATCTCCAAGAATAATTTAAAATTTGTTGTGAAGTGCGAAAATTAGGAATGAATCGGTAACCATTTTGTTATAGAGTTCTAAATGTTTTGTAAGTGAACCTCCCTATGATTGTATGAAATATAGTGAGCACGTTAGGATATGTGTGGCATGTTAAAATATTTTTATGTATATGAGATAAACATGGTGATCTCATTTCACGAGAAAAGCTATTGGAATGTTGCTTACCATTGTGTCACTATTAAATATAGCTCAATCAGTATTATTATTAAATTATTCATTAATAAAAATCAATATGGTATAAGAAAATTTTCATTCTAGAATTCAATATTTGTTATTTTAAATCACTTCTTGTTCCTGCTTTTTTAGTTATCAGATAATGTTCATTTTTCATATGAAACAGGCTTAAATTATTTTTTCTATATTATGTATTGAGAGAAAGAATATACTCGTCAGTTTTACATGATAAATATTCCTGAATTTACCAAATTTTATTTTTATATGTTTTGAAAGTTGTAGGAAGAAATACGTTTTGTTGCTTTTAGAGTTAGTTTGTAAATTAGTTCGTTGCGTAGAATAGAATCTTTGTACTTTTAGTAATGAGTGCAAATATCTTAGGGTATGGTAAAAGGCTGCTCAATATATTACGAAAGTGTGGTCAGATTATTCTCTCTTAACATAGTCATAGTGAGTCTTGTCGTCAGAAATTAAAATGACAAACTAGTTTTTCGATAAATATTTACTAATCGCAAAGTATTGAAAGTTGTGCAGTAAAGGACGTCTGAAATGTTTCGGACACCAATAATAGATATCTCATATTAGATAACAAATTCTACTCTTTCTCGCCATTTTTAGAATTATTGTCATTGCTTGTCAATGTAAACTTCATTATTTTTTCAAGATGGCTGAAACAAATCCACGTTTACAAAACTCAAGTTTGTAAGAGTGTGTAGACGATAAATTTCAAAGTGTGCAAATTTTGTGGAGAGAAAACGTATAACTTCTCAGAATATATCTGGAAATTAATGTAGAGAGATCAGTATGACGGAAAAATTTTAAGAATAATATGTGTTCGTTTATATATATAGTAATTAAATCTGTGCTTAAATTATGTTAGATTATGATATTTAGTAACAGAAGGTGTTTCATGACTCATGATAAGTAATTATCTATGGGAAAAACACTCATTTATATAAAATACATAAAATATTGAAATGATTCATAATTAGAGAATATCTGTAAGTCAATATTTGGACACTTAAACGAATTACGGTAAAACTTTATTTGAGATAAATTCTACATAATAGCTATTAAGGATTTAATAGATATTAGATACTTCAAATTATTTTTTTTTCAATGCTGAAATACCTCTCATACATTTAATAGACTTCTACTATTTTTCCAACCCTCACAGTGGTTAGTTCATGCCAAAATAATTTCATAATGTTGAAATTATGAAAAATCGTACTTTTACGAGTTCTAAATTTGTATAATGTGAAGTATATTGTAGAACAAGAGCGTACTCAACCACATTCTCTCTAAGGACTAAGTTAGAATGTTTTTTATTAATGTATCATTTATTGTTTGCATAGTTGACAAGTCTTATTCAAATTAAATATGATTCGGAAGATAGAAAATCGTGGACTGATTTTTATATTTACTTAGATAATGAACTAGATTTATATCTATGTAACTGGTAATTATTCATTTTGCCATTATTAGGCACATATGTGACCACAGAATTTAATGTAATCTCTGTAAAACAAATTTGAAAACTATCCGATACGCTCTTGATTATTGAAAATATATATGCATCATTATATAATAGCAATACATATATATGACTCAATTGTCTCTCTAATATTATATTACAGTCTCATGATAAACTCATGAAATATACGTTCTATAATATTCTCGTTTACGACCTACTCTATTGGATAGATTTCAGATATCTGGAAAACTCTCTAGAGAATATTTTATTGAGATTGTGACTTTTATGGCTTGTTCTTAATAATTCCAATTAGATGTGCTTAAATTTTCGTATATAGTGACATGACTTAAAAAGCACTAAAAAATGAGAATGTAATTAATATAGAATATAGTATGACTATTATAATATGAGTATTGCAGTTTTTAAAAACAGGTTTTCTCAACTAATGACTAATTTGGTATATAAAACCAATATTGAAATTTCATTTAATAACATTTACGTAATATTCCTGTATTTTAAAATCTATAAATGATATAAATACTATTTATATAAATTATCATAATTTCACGGGTTTTAAAATGGTGCATGTCAAGTTGAAAAGTCATCATTTTATTGTATGATATCAAATATAATTGTTTTTTCACATTCCACTGAAAGTATAACTAAATCATAAAGGCAGATTACTATTAGCTATATTTACATGCTAGTATAAGACTCACTCCTTTCTTTTCAAACTTTACTATCTTAGTCTAAAGCTTTCTCTTAATATTAATGGCGATGCTTATTATTTATTGGAACTGCAAACACCGTAGTTATATGTAGCAAGTATTTATCATATATGATAAAGTTTCTGATTTTTTGAAGGGCATAAACATTTATATTATAATATACAATTATTTTTCACATACTTTAATCGGTATATTATTTTTGGTGATATATATAACATTCAAATATTTAATTAATTCTCCGAATCTTCACGCCACAAGCATAGGATGTCTTTCTTCTCTTAACAATTAAGAGAGACAAAAATAATTATTCATCGAATTACCGAACTGCTTCACGAAAATAAGAAAATTACTTTAAAGCTATACTACTACAACTACTAACACTATACACCATACTAACAACTACTACTACACTATACTGCTACTACTATACATACCTAACCAAACACAAATAAATAATTTAAATAATAATATATAATAATATAAATAATATAATAAATAATAATTATATAATTATAATGATAAAGCGTGCTATCTCCCTGCTTAATTAGAGGTGATCCAAAGGAAAAGATGAAACGCGACTAAATTTGGAAACGTCGTTAAATCAGAAATAAAAAAACTAATAAATTATTGATATAATTGAAAATTAGAAATATAATAATTATAATATAAATATAAAAATATAATAAAAATATATAATAATATTATAATAAAATATATATAAATATAAGTTAAGGCAAATTTAAATTGATATTGAGGGGTCTGCTATGCGTCCGTATGGTTCGGTAGTTTATTCATCATTATGATACGTTGCTCAAAGCATTTGTTCTTATAAAGTTAATTTGTATATTGTTGTTTAAAATGGAATTTATTTGTTAGAGTATTGTCCCCAAGGATATTGTATTGTATTTTTTATTTGTTTTCAAAAAATATTCAACCTTTTTTTATTAGCGTACCATATGAATAGCGGAAGTTGCCAAAAATATTCTAAATTTTATTAGAATAGTACGTAATTAGATTTAAGTATTTAAAGTTTGAAGACTTATAGGATAAATCATTCTCTTTATTGATCAATTACATGACATACAGCCATATATATTATTTAATATAGTTAATAAGCTATATATATAGTATTATATATATAATATAATATAATCTATATATATACTTCTAAATATATATATATATGTATTCTATACTTTATGATATGGTGTAGTAGGCTTGACGTAAAATATTATTAATCCCATACTATTACTACCTGAAGAATCCCTACGGGTATTACTACACTTGAAGAATAAACTAGCACAATTATTTATTCTAAAAAAAAAGGTAAGCACTGCAATTGAATTATGAACAGGCGATTTTACGGTTGTGTTACATCTGGCGAAACTTCAACCAGACTGACCCGCCAAATGTATGGACAGCCATTATAATAAATATTCGGTGCTCGGACCAGCATTTTTCATCTCCTCTCTTTTTTCCCGTTTACATTAAACGTTCCTTGCTTGCGCCTTGTCCTCCGTCTTTCGGGATCGTTCTTCTTTTAATGAAGGGAATAGGAGTATTGGGATTAGTGGCTAGGAAGGGGAGCGAGAGGAGAAGAAGTGACTGAGTAAGTATATCTGGTAGAGTTGTAATACAAAAGCCATGGTGTATTGCCGTTCATTAATACAACGCTTGGTTGACAGCAGTGTGCGGCGAATCCTTGTTCAAAAGGAGGGGCAGAGATGTGGGTAGTTTAAAGAATTAGTGGCAAATATATCACTACTAATGAAGAAGGAAATAACGCCAAATGACATACAATGAGCGCTGGGGCGGTCTTGCTGGGGGTGGGGTTGAGTGGTTGGAGGTGAAGCCTGAAAAACGCAAAGTGGGACCAACCGGGGACGGGAGAGAAAACGGAGCGGGAACAGGAGGCCACGGAGCGCCTACTTGTCGGAAGTGGGGGAAGGAAGGGAGGGTGGCGGGGAGGGCCCGCTAGAGGAGGGGTTGGGGACGGGGGTTGGGGGAGAAGGAGGAGAAGAGGAGAAAAGGAAGGGAAAAGACCCAGTATAGGTAAATTGAGTGACATTTTTTTAATGAATGGAAAGAGGTACAAATTGTTTTCTTAACTTCTTTATAGCAATACATGTAATCCTAGGCCACGCTTTGGCTAACCTATGACTTGCTTACACATGTTTCTTTTAAATAATCAATATAATTCATCAATTAATAATTCCCAATATCTTAGCATTTAGAAATACCACTCAGCAGAAAATCCACATTTTTTCGTCTTATTTTGATAATTGAGATTAGTCGATTAATTTGTTCAAAAATTAATATAAGATCTTTCAACTTAAATTTAGAGACACAGCTTGTTAAGAATCTAATACCATTCATATAAGCTCGTTTAATGTAATTTATTCTGCTTATAAGAAGACACGGACTATTATATGAGTCATTATTATAAAAGATAATAGATACTAGAAATGGAGCGATCTGTATTATCTATGTATAATACTCAGTGCGTTCATTTACATTTTGATATTAATCTAACTATTATAATATAAGTATATATATTAATATATTATTTTATATTAATTAATTTAATTATATATTATTATTATTATAATATTAATATATTAATTATTATTATTATTAAATATATATTATAATTAATATTATTATTATATAATGATATGATATTTAGAGAATGCTTATTATCATAAGACCTAACCTGAAAGTATTCATTAACAGAAGATATTTTTCTTTAAAATTATTCTTGAACAAAATAAAACAATCAATGATTATAAAGTAATAATATAATATTATAATAAAAATAATATTATTATTATATATTGATTATTTATTTATTATTAGTTAATTATTATATTTATTTTATTATATATATATATATTATTATTATTATTATTATTATATATTATTATTAATATATTATTAATTTAAATTTATTATTTTAATATATATTTATTATTATTATTATTATTATTATTATTATTATATTATATTATTTATTATTATATAACTAATTATTATTAGTATATTAAAATAAATGTCGTATGTAAGATCGTAAAATGCAAATTAAAATTTAAATAATGAGTATAATTATTAAATATAAAATTATAATATATATTATTAAGATTAGTTATAACTTATAATTGACTTTATGTCACTATTTATATAGTTTTAGCCACAATTTATTAATATAATCGCTATTGATTATATATTATTTATTATTATTGATTATTATTATATGGTTATATATGTTTACTTATTAATGAGCATACTTGAGAGTAATATTATTCTTACCCCATTAGAGACTGCAAATTTAATAATAACTATAAAATAACTAATAATAATTAATAATAATACATAAAATTATTACCCCTAAATTATAAAAAGATATAAAGGAAAATATAAAGTGTTTTTCTAGCTGTGTAATACTTATTATAATAAAGAGTACGAGGGCGTAAATATCCAATAAGAGAGAGAGAGAGAGAGAGCGAGAGAGAGAGAGAGAGAGAGAAGAGAGAGAGACGAGATGAGAGAGAGAGAGAGAGAGAGAGAGAAGAGAGAGAGGAGAGAGAGAGAGAGAGAAGAGAGAGGAGGAGAGAGAGAGAGTAGAGCAGAAGAGAAGGTGAAATTTGATTTTTTTAATGACCTTTTACACACATATGTCATTTCTTTGCATTCCAAATGCTTGTGGAGAGCTTTAACTCATGATTTTAATAATTGTAGTTAGCTATCGAGAATGTAATATTGCACCTGGCATTCTTTGTGATAGATTATTATATATTATTATTATTATTATTATTATTATTATTATTATTATATTATTTTATTATTATTATTAATTATATATTATTATTATTATTATATTACTATTATTATTATTATATTTCAAATATAAATATCTTTTGCAAACGGGATTATCATTTATTATCTGATTGAACTAAGACTCTCATCTCTCTCTCTCTCTCTCCTCTCTCTCTCTCTCTATCTTTCTTCTCTCTCTCTCTCCTCTCTCTCCTCTCACCCCCCCCCCCCCCCCTCCCCCCCCCCTCTCTCTCTCTCTCTCTCTCTCTCTCTATCTCTCGTACCCGAACCATCACACGATTCTTTTTCAAAAGCACATAGTTTCTTAAATAAGGCTTTATTTTCCTTAAAAACCAAATCTTCCTTTATTCCAATCTACGCAGTCTGTCGTCTTCTACATTCAGGTTCACTAACTTTATTTTAACCGATAAGATAAATATATATATATATATATATATATTATATATCATATAGTATATATATTATATATTATATATAATATCTATGGTAAATATATTCTATAATTTAATTATTTTATCTTTTATTATATATATATATATATATATATATATATATATGAACTAATAATATCAGAGATGTCAATTTCATAGTAAATCACTCTCAACAGATGACCCCATATTCCAGACCTTACAACATGAACCCGTATCTAGAAGAATGAAAGCTACACCAGCGGAATATTAATCTATATGTACAAGATATTGCCCCCCCTACACCATCTGCCACCCTCATAATTAAACACATTCACACTCAATTGACCCAAGGAACGATCTCCGCATACCAAAACAAAATAATACCCTACTTCAATCACGCCCATCCGAAATATATAATCACGGAACAAACGTTGCATCGCCAAACACGGGTAATGACGTCACGGCTATATATTATTATTATTATTATTATTATTATTATTATTATTATTATTATTATTATTATTATTATTATTATTATTATTATTATTATTATTATTATTATTATTATTATTATTATTATTATTATTATTATTATTAAACACCCTTTCCTCTCTTCAGGAATACAGATTTAATTACCTAAACGATCATTCCCCTTACTGTCAAAGATGCCATGCAAAATCAATTGACAACACAAAGCATCTTATTATTGATTGCGCTGCTTTAGTGAATATCAGACGAAATTTTCATACCCAAAATTTAACAGACCTCTGGGCTCAGCCGGCATTGGTGGCGGAATACCTCGGGGTCACCCGTTTCTCGTAGGAGCGGAGCGGTGGGCGACAAAGCAAGTAAGTAAGTGTGAGCTATTCTCTATTAACTATAGCTTCATCCCACTCAGACGTTCATGAGTACAGTGGCATCGTGTTTTGCTGCTAATCGGAAACTTTACTGCATCCGTGATAGGCCTGGTCAGCCAATGGATTGGTCGTTAGGCCCGTGTTCCCAAGGACCTTTCTCGATGGGTCCGACTGACAGGACACAAGTCCTTCCTAGGGGCTGAAGATTTATATATATATATATATATATATATATATATATATATATATATATATATATATATATATATATATATATATATATATTTATATATATATATATATACAAGTTATTATATATTATATATATATATATAAGTTATATATATATATATTATATATATATATATATATATACTTCAAACACGTTTTCGACATTGGTTTAAGTCCCGAAGAAAGAACCTTTGAAGGGAATTGTTTTCTTTCTAACTTGTTTTTAATTAAACGAATTTGAAGAAGCAACTCTGAGAGAAAAAGTCCAACTTTTCTTACATCTTAACTCTACGAGCCTGTAAGAATCCTTCTTTCTGAGTTTTCTGAACCAAATGACAATTCCTCTGAGGAGTGGATATGATTTCTTTTTTACTGACGAAGTTTGATGAAGGTTTTTATGTTTTTGTCTTTCATAGCAGCGCTTCCCAATCTTTTTCCTCTCCCGTACCTCTTTATTAGGCTTTTCATGTATTAGTATTTAGTACCCCCTTTTCTCATAAAGCAAACCACCCATCTCTTCACGCAAAAATTTGTTTTTGTTCTTTGAGTTAGCTAAATAATCAAAAAACTGAAATTAATGACATTTGAATATATGCTTTTATTATTTATTGAATATACATTTTACAATTTATTTCAGTTTTTTATAATAGCTTTTCCTTCCCTTTTTTTGACGTTTTCCGCCGCAATATTAATTTCACGTACCCGCAACCAGTCTGTCGAGTACCCCCAGGGTTACGGCGCCGTAAGCTTACCCAAGGTTGGGAAGCACTGTTTTATAGGAACGTTTTAGAAGAATTTATGAAGTTACTTAATATGTTGAAATTTAAATAATAACTGTTATTTTAATAGTTGAATAATTTATCAAAATTAATAATAATAATAATAATAATAATAATAATAATAATAATAATAATAATAATAATAATAATAATAATAATAATAATAATAATAATAAATAATAATAAAAAAAATAAAAATAAAAATAATAATAATAAAAAAAAAAATAATTATGATATATATATATATATATATATATATATATATATATATATATATATATATATATATATATATATATATATATATATATATATATATATATATATATATATATATATATATATATAT
>JABUQX010026538.1:7500-27500 GCA_015478945.1 Trachelipus rathkii | reverse complement strand
TTAGTATTGAGACATAGATAATATAGTTGAACGAGGGGCGGGGTCAGCACGAAAACGAGCACGAGAAGGAGGAGGAAGAGGAATGCCAGAATCGTTCAGGGTGGAGTTAGAGGAAAATAGGAGGCCTAAAAGATTAGTCTTTCAGTTGGAGAATTAGCAACAGAACCATCAGATCGAATAAGGGGATGAAAGGCAGATTTACAGAAGTTGCTAGATACGAAACATTTGTCAGTAGGAGAACCAAGGAGGTTACCCCACTTTCTTTTGAGGAGAGCCCGCTTAACTCGTCGAAGAGTATCCCTGCAACGATTTCTAGCTGAATGAAAATTAGCGAGAGTGATAGGAGAACTAGAATTTTACAACTCTCGATACGCACTGTTTCTAGCTTGAATGGCTAGGGAACAAGCACGATCGAACAACGGATTATGAGGAGAGAAAGATTTAGTTGAAGAAGGAAGAACCTCCTCATCCCATCAACGATTACAGCTCCCACCTTATCGGCAGAAGCCGAAGCTTCACCAGAGTCAAAAGTCATCCCAATTATAGTTAGCGTAGAAGCGACGCAATCAAATCGGCCTGATCAAAGTGCCAGAAAGAAACGCATAGAGCAGGAGGATGGAGCTGTTAATGAGAAAGTATTAAAATTAAGAGATATAAGGTTGTGGTCAGATTTACCAATAAGAGCGACGGTGGTGTATTTATAGAGAGAAGGATTAGTGGTGAAACATAGGTCAAGTGTGTTCAAGAATTGGTTGGGACGATCCGGAATGTGTGTAGGTTCTTTAATTAGTTGCTCCAGATTGTTGAGAATGCTGAATGATTCGGCCTCCTCCTCACCTAAATCAGTATGAGAAAACTCCAAATAGTTTTATCCTAAATCGAAACCTCAATATATATATATATATATATATATATATATATATATATATATATATATATATATATATATATATGATATAAATATATATTATTATTATTATTATTATTATATTATTATTATTATTATATATATTATTATTATTACATATTATTATATATATGTATTATTATTATATATATATATAGCATATATAGTTATTATTATTATATATTATATATTATTCTTGTTTTCAGTATTACAAACAAAGGTATCTACATAGATAGATTATTGCTGCATATATTATTATTATATTATTATTATTATTATTATTACATAACATACATTATTATTAATGAAACATAATATAGTTGTTATTATCTTTATAACCATAATTTTAAAGTATATTATATATATATATATATATATATATGATTATAATATTATTATCTATATATATATGTATATTTTATTGTTCCATACATATACATATTATATATATATATATATATATAATTACTTGAATAAAAGGGAATAAAATAATATATTATAGCAATTTGAAAATACAAAAAAAAAAAAAAAAAAAAAATGTTAAAATATATAAATATATATATACATATATATAGAGAAACCTAAGAAGCCGATGGAGAAAAGGAATATCGTATTAATTGCTCAGTTTACTATGGGAACCTTCCGACGTCTCTATAGGCCACAAATAGTATATAATTAACACGAATTTTATTATTATTATTATTATTATTATTATTATTATTATTATTATTATTATTATTATTATTATTATTATTATTATTATTATTATTATTATTATTATTATTTGTTGCAATAATAATAATAATAATAATGGTAATAGTAGTTGTAGTAGTTATAGTACCGTCTGTTTCCTGAAACTGTTTATTTCTATATATTAAAGATGTTCTTCGCATTTTCAGTGACTGGGTTTATCAGCTGCTGAATTGCTTTGTCAATTCTATGAAAATCCATTCGCTTCTCAATTGAAAAGCAACATTTACTGAATGCTATTTGCCCATTTAAAATCTTAGGGAAAGGTTTGCCTTGATAAGAGAAATAATGCCCTTAAAATAAAGAAAATGGAGCTGGGAATTCCTTTTTAATGTTAGAAGAAGAGATTATATGATAAAATCATTGGAGAAACGGTAAAATTAATCAAATTAACACGAAGAAATTTTATTTCAACAGGAAGGTTGAAATAACAACATTTTGTTAAAAAGTAATTTTTGTGGATATATATATATATATATATATATATATATATATATATGTAAATATATATATATATATATAGCATATATATATATATATATATATATATGATATATATATATAGTATATATATATATATATATATATATATATATATATATATATATATAAATATATATATATATTTATATATATATATATATATATATATATATATATATATATATATATATATATATATATATATATATATATATATATATATATATATACATTTATATATATATATATATATATATATATATATATATATATTGCACTAATAACAACTACTGTAAAGTGTTAGCCAAACGTAAACAACATTTGTGTATTACACCAACAAAATGGAATAAACAAAATCTCAAATTTTTCTCCAGTTTTCATTTTATAAGTTAATGCAAAAGTAAGTATAATAGGCTCAAAAACATAAAATACTCGTATTAAATTATAATGGGCTCAAAAGCATAAAATACTCGTGTTAAGTTATAATAGAGGCTAGAGGTGTAGCGGATGGTGATTTTTCACTATCCGCGGATGATAACAAAAATCACTATCCGCGGATTGCTGATGCGGATAGCGGATAGTTTTAGAGTCCCAACACAGGTATTATATATATATATATATATATTATATATATATATATATATATATATATATATATATATATATATCTATATATATATATATAGCATATATATCCACATATGCTTTTCATCCTATATATATATATATATATATATATATATTTATATATATATATATATATATATATATATATATATATATATATATATATATATATATATATATATATATATATAGTTATATATATATATATATATATATATATATATATATATACCTGTGTTACCAGATTGCGGGACGTGCACCCAACTCTTTTGCACCCCACCAATATCTTTCCCCAGCCTCCACCCATTTGGAAAAGGTTATATATATAACAATACTTCTGAAAATTAATAATTCTCAAATTATGATTCAAACTAAAGCTTTTCTAACCTCTTTCAAGGGAGAGTTTGCTTCTCTTTTCTTCATAAATGAGATCCCACTAGCTACACTTGTTGAAGGGCATGCTAAGTATTCCCTGGCAAGTTCTGCAGAATGTAGAAAACTTTTACAATTATCACGCCATCAAACCAATGGATCTTTATCCGATTCTGCTGTTGCTTTTTGATAATCTTTCGATCAATGATAGTCTTTTACACCTCTGAACAAGAATCTTCATCGCTACTAGAAGCCAAAAGAACGTTCATGGATTCAGCAATGGTTTCGTTAACAGATTTTATTTGTGTCTGTTTCTGCAATCTTCTGCTTTTTATTGGCTGGGGATATTTCTGCCTTTAGCAGCATTTCATCACATAGGAATCCTAAATAAATTTTAACCCTCTGTAAAATAAATAGTTCAAGAGATTTGGTTTTGTATCTAGGATTCAGAAAAGTTGCTATTGTACGTACATGCGTAACCGTGTTTCAGAATTTGAAATCTATTATCTATCTCCATCATGAGTGTTTCTGTCATCTTTGAAAGTCCCTAACTTTTAATAGCAGTATCTAGCACAGTTTCATCGTTGCAACTAGAGGAATCCTGTCTGACAAACAAGAATTTTCTGAGCGAATAGTCTTAGTTACCTCTTCAAACGGTTTAAGCAGAGTAATACAATTATCTAAAAGCGCATTATCATCACCTGTCAAGCCTTTCACCTTTGTGTTTGTTCGAAACGTAAGGAAGACAGCTTCATTTATTTCTCCCATCCTCTCAATAATGTATAAACTACTATTCCAATGAGTCTGAACATCTTGCGTTACAGAAAGTTGGGGAGATTTAGTCCCATAATTCGTAAATGAATACTATCCGCTATCCGCAAAAAATTTCATGCGGATGAGAATGCGGTTGCGGATAGATAAAAATGATGCGGATATCCGCTACACCTCTATTAGAGGCCAAAAGAATAAAATACTCGTGTTAGGAATATAACCCATTGTAGCCTGCCCATAAGTCTTAAGTAAACCTTAGATACCTGTCTAAATTATAATAATCTCAAAAGCATAAAATATTCGTGTTAAGTTATAATAGACTCAAAAGCATAAAATACTAGTGTTAAGTTATAATAGGCTCAAAAGCAAAACATACTCGTGTTAATTTATAATAGAGGCCAAAAGCATAAAATACTCGTGTTAAGTTATAATAACCTCGAAAGCATAAAATACTCGTGATAAGTTATAATAGACTCAAAAGCATAATTTACTCCTCTACATAATAAAATTAGTTTTAAGATTCTTCATAAAGCATAATATAAGATAGACGATGTTGACAATGCTTTAAATGTAACACAAATTTTGTCCTGGCTTCGTTTTATGGAATTAATTGAATGGTATAATTGACAAATCTTATAACCAGTGCACCAGAAACATAAAAAAAATGGCCCTTAAAAGTAAGTTATTTAATGCACAGTTTTAGATTTTTCTGTTGTGTGGGTCAAAAGACATCATATTAATAATGACAGAGTTCAAATATTTAATTAATTCTCCGAATCTTCACGCCACAAGCATAGGATGTCTTTCTTCTCTTAACAATTAAGAGAGACAAAAATAATTATTCATCGAATTACCGAACTGCTTCACGAAAATAAGAAAATTACTTTAAAGCTACTACTACTACTACTACTACTACTACTACTACTACTACTACTACTACTACTACTACTACTACTACTACTGCTACTACTACTACTACTACCACCACTACTACAAATAATAATAATAATAATAATAATAATAATAATAATAATAATAATAATAATAATAATAATAATAATAATAATAATAATAATGATAAAGCGGATGCAATAATCTCTGGCCTTAATTAAGTGAATCAAAAAAGGAAATGAGTAAAAACGCGACATGAAATTTTGGAAACGTTTCGTTAAATCGAAAAAAATCAAAAAACTTAATAAATTAATTGATTAATATGAGAAATAAGACAAATAATAATAATAATAATAATAATAATAATAATAATAATAATAATAATAATAATAATAATAATAATTAAAGTTAAAGGCAAATTTAAATGATATTGAGGGCGTCTGCTATCGTCCGTAATGTTCGGTGAGTTTAATTCATCAATTTGATATCGTTTGCTCCAAAAAATTCATTTGTTTCATAAAGTTAATTTGTTTATTGTTATTTAAAATGGAATTTTATTTGTTAGAGGTCATTGTCTCCAAAGATATTCTATTGTTTTTTTTTATTTGTTTTCAAAACATATTTATTAATACATTTGAATTTAATAACTCATTAATATTGAAGAATTATATGTATTCTCAAATTTATTACAATAGGTAGAATAAATAATATGTGAATTTCAAAAATGAGCAAAGATCGATCGCATAATCTATATTTCCTCTTTATTGATCATTACCATGACATACACCCATATATATATATATATATATATATATATATATATATATATAGTATAATATTTGTTATATATATATATATATATATATATATATATATATATATATATATATATATATATATATATATATATATATATATATATATTTTATATATAATATATATATATATATATATATATATATATATATATTACATACCTTGCAGAATAAATATTGTAATAATTATAGAATTGTATAATAAGTTAACACAAAGATTTTAACCCAAAAAGAAAGAAAGCATTTCCTAAGTTGAATTTTTATGAAAATCCAGGACCGATTTTTCGGTTGTGTTCACCTGGCGAAAACTTCACCAGAACTGACCCGCCAAATGGTATGCAAGCCATTAACTAATAATAAATATTCGGTTGCCTCCGGAGTCACGCCTTTTTTACCACTCCAATCCCCTCTCCTTTTTTTCCAAAGGGTAATTACCTTAACAAAGCTGTTTCATGATAGATAGTTAAGAGACATTGTCTCCATATTCGTTACCATTTTTTATTCCTTTAACGGGAACTAGTAGCCGTTTTCCGTTCTCTCTCTCTCTCTCTCTCTCTCTCTCTCTCTCTATATATATATATATATATATATATATATATATATATATATATATTATATATATATATATATTATTATTATATATATATATATATATATATATTATTATTATTATATTATTATTATTATTATTTATTATTATTATTTTTATTATTTTTACTATTAATACATATAGTATACGAAGAAGTTATTTATGTAAATTATTGTTATTATTATATTATATAGCATATATTATATACATATTATTATTACATTATAATATATATACATATATTATTGGTTATTATTATAAATATTACACATATAATATACATATTGAGCAGTTAGTTATATTCTTAGTTCTAGGAGATTATTACTATTATTATTATTATTATATATATTATATCATTATTATATATATATATATTTATATATATTATTATTAAATATATATATAAATATATATATTTTTATTATATATATATATATATATATATATATATATATATATATATATATAAGTAGTAGAAGAATATGAAGCAAATCGAAAAGAAAGCCCAGACTTACACCCCCCCCTCCTTTATACCCTTAAGTGGGAACTCGTCGCAGTCAGAAAAATCCACCCTAGGGCTTCATGAGACTGCGACGGACCCTCACCATGGCATTTCGTCAATGTAGGGTTCATCCCTTGGCCCAGGTGGGCCACAACCATACCCTCTCACAAAACCCCGCCATTCACTCCTATTATGCACCTTTCTTCTCGCCTCTGCCAAACTCACATTTCTCTCCTCCAGGCATTCCTTTACTGACTCAATCCACTTTTTCTTCGGTCTCCCAGCCGGTCGATTCCCTGCCCACTTACCACTATATAACCGTTTAACTAACCGACTATCATCCATCTTTTCCACATGACCAAACCATCTCAATGTACTTTCATTTATTCTCTCATTTACTCCTTTCTTCACACCACACAACTTTCTAATACTTTCATTCCTCATTTTATCAATTCTTCTCACACCTAACACGCCCTTAAGATTGTCCATCTGAACGCATTGTACTTTAGATCTATAACTTATTCCAGACCAGAGTCTCACTACTATACATTAACATAGGTAACAACATAACCTCATCTAAGACCCTAGCGCACTGAAGACTTAGTCCCTTTACATCCACCAAGGATATAATTGCACCAGCCACCTTCCTGCCATTCACAACTTTCCTACTACACTCTGCATCATCTGTTCCCTTTTCATCCAACATATATCTTAAATATTTAAACTCAGACACTTGTGCCAGTTGCTCACCATCTAACATAACTTCACACCAAGGACTGTCCTCACTCACAACTATAACCTGCCTCTTATCTACGTTTACATTCAAACGCCTCATTTTACACACCCTGCCAAATCTCACTACCAATCCTCTCAAACTCTCTTCAGATTCGAAACACAAAACCAAATCATCCATATATTATAGTTATGGGACCCTCCACTCTCTTCTATTCTACATTATTCTAACACCTTTCCCTGCCACCCCCACCTCGAATTCTTTCTTAACCCCCATACATATACAAATTGAATAACCAAGGAAACATAACACATCCCTGCCTCACTCCGCTATTAATATTAAACAAATCCCTTTCAACTCCATTTATTCTTCCACAAGCTTCCCTATCATTATACATAGTTTTGATTCCATTCAGAAGCCTACCACCAACACCATATAACAATAACATCTGCCATAGAACTTTTCTATTAATCATATCATTCGCCTGTTGCAAATCCATAAAACCTAAATACAATTTATTCTTCTTCTCTCCCATTTTCTCAATCATTTGTTTCAATGTAAAGATTTGACCCATACATCCTCTACCACTTTTAAATGCATCTTGTTTTTCACCAATCAGTCCCTCAGTCACTCGACGAACTCTATTGACCAAGATACCAGCATATACCTTCCTTACAACACTCAATAAACTTATTCCCCTATAATTTCTACAGTTCCCCTTTTCTCCCTTACCCTTATATAAGGGTACTATTACTGCTCTCCTCCAATCCCTGCAGATTTGCTATTCTTTATCTTTCTCAATCTACCCATTAATTCCTCTTTACTAATGACATCCCCAAAATAACTATTCCTTCTTGCACCTTTAAACCCACACACATTCACTATCACCTTTTCATTACTGTCAATTTTATGAATGCTTTCGAAGTGTTCTTTCCACATTCTCCTAATATCCATTTCATTAGGTACGAAAGCACCATCCCTATTAATTATTCTAAGCAGACTCCCCTTATTCTCATTCTTAACTTTTCGCGATTCCTTCAAGAAGAGCTTCCTATAAACTTGTAAGTCGTCATTCATCCTCCTTCAAAACTATTCATTTACCTATTTTTTCCTCCTACGTCTGCATCTTTTGGTATTCCTTTTTCATCCTTATATAATTCCAAACATCTTTCTTTTGAAACATCACCATTGGCTTTTAGTACATTCAACCAGGCTTCTTTTTACTTTTAACCGCTTGCATCACCTCTTCATTCCCTCACACACTGTTAACATTCTTACTTCCTACTTTAGCACATACTTCTTTTGCACTTCTAACAATCACTTCCTTCCTTTGCTTCCAGATTTGTTCAGTTTCAACTTGTTCACATTCAACTGATTTATTTGCGATTGCGCTGAAATACTTATCCTTATTACCTTGTTCACTTAACTTCTCACTCTTGATTCTACCCACTTCCTTCCATATCACCTTTCTTTCCATCAAAACCCCCACTAACATTGTGGTGTTTGTATAAAACTATCGATCTATTGTTTTAAGGGTATAATATCAAGTTGCTAGTTAATAATTATAGTTTTGTATTTTGTGTTTAATATTTTTTGTTCTTGTTGTTGTTCAACTTAAAAAATAAAAAAAATATATATGAAAAGAAGAACAGATATTAGAGACTTTTTCCACAAAAAAGTAAGCACTGGTGTAAAAAGGATTCCTGTTATTCAAAGAGTGAGGTTGTCGGACTCGAAGAATCAGTTTCTCCTGGAACTTCTGTAACTGCAATAGCAGCTGAAAAATCAAGTAGACGGTGATTTTTTTCCTTCACAAGCGTCTATAAGTCAGGCGCAATCAAGGAATACAGAAAAGATTGTTCATCTCAACGACATTGGCAATTTTTTAGGTACGGTATCTAGCAATAAGGAAAAAGTGGAAATATTAAAATATCTCTGGAAATAAGATTCAAAATATATATTTCCTGCTCAGGAAGGCAAAGGTCGGGAAAGATATTTTCAAAGAAAGTGGCTTGATGATGTTAAGTGGTTAGCTTACTCTGATTAAAACGTTGGATTTTATTACTCAAATTGTGTATTGTTTTTGGAAACAAAAGAAGAAGGTAAAGGAAAACACCAGGAATTGGGTATTTTTGTCTCGAGACCGTATTCATACTTAAAGAAAGCCATTGAGTCTTTCAAAAAATAAAAACATGAGGCATCTAAATATCACAAAGAATCGGTAGAAAAGAGATTTGGTGTAGAAAAGCAGGTTCAAGGAAAAATCGAGAGCATCGACAAACAGATTGACAGTCAGAAGAAAAGGGAGGCCGAAGACAGTAGAAAGCGGCTAATTCCAATTGTTGAAACAATTCGATTCTGTGGTAAGCAAAATATATCGTTACGTGGACATCATGACTCAGGTCGAATCGAACTCTCTTGGCCTGTGGGAAACGATGGCAATTTTCGGAGTCTTTTAAAATATCGTGCTAATGCTGGAGACCATGTTCTTTCAGAACATTTAAAAACTAGTGCTAGAAATGCCATGTATACCAGTTCCACAGTCCAAAATGCTCTAATTCAGTCATTTACGCATCTCATTCAACGTAAAATTGTGCAAAATATAAATAAAAGTAAATTTTTTATTGTCTTAGCCGATGAGACGACCGATGTGTTCCAGAAGGAACAATTTTCGTTGTGTGTGCGTTACGTTGATATTGATACTCTTACCGTCAAAGAAGATTTTTTGTGTTTCGTCTCAGTAAATGATTTGACGGGAATAAGTTTTGCAAAATTAATTGAAGAAAAAGTAACTGAACTTAGTTTGGATATGAATAATCTAAAAGAATAAGGGTATGACGGTGCAGCAGCAATGAGTGGTGAATTCAGAAAAAATGTCACAAAACTCACTGCTTTTTGCATTGTTTAAATTTATACCTCACAAACGCTCCTAAAGTTCAAAATATTCGAAGTGCAATTGGAAAAAAATCAGAATGTTGTACATTTTTTCTTGCAAGTGCTAAGAGGAGAAAAGTGTTTGAAGAAAAATAGAAGAACTTTTTCCTAAGAGTAGCAAGAAGAGATTAAAAAAGTTTGCGAAACTCGCTGGAGCCAACGGAATGAATCGGTTTTATTATTTAAAGAGACTATAAACCCGATAATAGCAACTTTAGAACAAATAAAATGTGAAGTTGGAGATCAATTAAAAAAGCTACCTTAATTCTAAACAATGTTTATAGTGCATCTTTATGGTTTCCTTTTTTGTTTTAAACAGACTATTAAGTTTAACATACAATCTTTCAAAACGATTGCAGACACACGTTATTGATTTGGTGAGTGCATATAATGAAGTGAATCTAGTTAAAACTAAACTTGAAGCCATCAGAGAAAATGCAACATTAGAATATCAGCATATTTTTGAAAAATGTGTAAGCTCATCTGAATCTGAGCTGGGTATTAAAATTGCTGTACCAAGAATTAACGAATTCCAAAAATTACAGACCCAACATTCCTACTTCTGACCCACAGACTTATTATCGCACATCCATTTTTATACCATTTTTGGATGATTTAATATCAGCATTAGGAGAGAGGTTTTTAAGTCATAAAGAAATTATATCTTCCTTGCAATTTGTCATACCGAACAGGTGTAATGTGCCATTTGAGAAGATAAAAGATGTAACATTTTTCAAAGAAGATCTCGAAAGCCCAATTGAGGATTTAGTAAAAGCAGAATGGGATTTATGGAAGTTTAAATGACATCACAGCACAGATCGTCCTAAAACAGCATTAGACGAACTAGTTTCTTGTTCGAAGCCCCAATTTACAAATATTTACATCTTATTGGAAATACTGGCAATTTTACCAGTGTCTACTGCTTCAGTAGAAAGAAGGTTTTCAACATTATGATTTCTGAAAACCTACTTGAGAAATACTATTGGAGATGAAAGACTTGCTGGACTTGCCCTCATCTACATACATCGAAATATTGGCATAAAAACAGAAGATATTATCTCGGACTTTGCTCACTCTCATGCCTGGCGATTAAAGTTAACATCAGGTATAGAAATTTATATAAAATATTCCCATTTTCTCTTAGAATTTAATATTTGGTCCTTCCAATATATATATATATATATATATATATATATATATATATATTATATATATATATATATATATATATAGTATATATATATATACATATATATATATATATATATATATATATATATATATATATATATATATATATATATATATATATATATATATATATATATATATATAACAAATTTTGTCTGGCCCCACCCGAAAAAAAATCCTGGATACGCCACTGCGCATTTTCATATAGTCCGCCTCCTTGATTTTAATTCTCCGGCAATTTTATCTTTTTGTGAGATTTGATTTTTTTGAATCTTAAAAAATAGTTACTTTAAAGAAAATAAGAATACTTTTAAGTTTTAATTTTATATTATGATAAAACATGTCTAAACCCAAAGGAAATAAATTAATTTTTAAAAAATCGGCCGACAAAGGGGGGGGGGTAGAAATGTTTATTTCAGCACCTTGTATTTTTTTTTTTTTTTAATTTTAATTTGAAAAGTTTTTTGATTTTATATACTTTCATAAAGTTAGTATTCCGCTTTAAAACCATCTTGAATTTTAATTCTATCTTAAGTAGAAACAACGTTATGGGTCTTTGAAGAAAACGAGATTCGCCGAAATCCCAAAATTTGGGGTGGCGCGCGCAACCAACCCCCAATCGGTATTAGGACCTCAAATTTTTAGGAAGGAAATTTTCTGGCAAGATGACTTTATATAACAAGTTTCATGAAAATGTGCGATGGTCGGGTGCAGGTCACTGCTTGACTTGTCAGAGAATACGCCAAGACAATCTTAATTGACCATAATTTAATTTGCATAACGACCATTAACTTCATTACTTGGTTAAGCAGAACAAAATATTAAAGATGTCTTCTTATGGATAACTTAAAAAAAATCAAGAACTACTACTACTACTACTCCTACTACTACTACTACTACTACTATTAGTACTACTACTACTACTACTACTATCAAGAACTACTACTACTCAATCAAGAACTACTACTACAATAAAGAACTACTACTACTACTACTACTACTACTACTACTACTACTACTACTACTACTACTACTACTACTACAACTAATTTTTGAGATGATATACAAGGACCACCAGAGCACACAGGTCATGCGGCTATACCGTGCCAGCAAACCAACAAAAAGGAAGTCCCTAGCAAAACGACGTAAAAATCACTCTGAGAGAATTAAATCTTATAGAGGATGTTTAAATCACACAGGAAGGCAAAAACGCTGTCACTTTGGAAAGAGAGGATTCAGAGAGGATACGTGCAAGGCGATGTTGGACAGAAGTAGTTTGCAAACCAGGGAAGAACGTGCGTCGCAGGGCAGAAAGGTCATCGCAACCCACAAACACATGAAAAATTGAAAGGCGGCAACTCGAGTGGCAAACCGGGCAAGATGGTTCACCATCATGTGACATGAGAAAACCATGGGTGAAATTGGTATGTCCTATTCGCAATCGAGCCAGGACCAACTCCAAAAGGCGACTTCTGCAAGAAGAGGACCACTGGCCAATGAGGGGTTTGACTGTACATAGCTTGGCGCCCCGATTATCGTCCGACCAACAAGCCTGCCAGCAAGAATGGAAACCGCGACGAATGGAGATATAAAAATCAGAAGTTTATCTTGCCTGTCTGTCCGCTCGTACCCAGGAACGTCCACATGGAAAGGGAACCAACAGAAAATAACAGTTGCCCCACTTGTATTGTACACTTTTGGACTGAAATTTCTAGCACGCCTTGCTGGCGCATATCTTTCAAGCCTATTTCTAGCACGGTATTTATATCGAGCTAGATGGCCCAAGTTAGCTGTCTAACCCTATGTTATAAGGTGTAGGGAATCGATTCCCGTAGTTTATAATGGAGTCGGAGTATTCCTAGCATGATTTCATTCCCCTACCCCCTTTTCTAGCACTTCTAGGATGTTATATCCTACTTCATGGAATATGCCCGAACTTGGTGTGTAGTAATATGTTTTGAGGTATGCCGAGTTGATTCCAGAGGTGTTTGAGGGAATCGGGGCATGCGCCGAGGTGCTAGAACAGTGCAGAGCACCGTTCTAGAACCTCTAGCCAAGTTTTTATTTTTCAAGGAATATGCCCCGAGTATAGTGTCGATTCCTATGTAATCAATGTCTAGGAATCGATTCCGCTGGCTTATGATGGAATCGGATCATTTCTAGTATGATTTTGTACCCCTACCTCCCTTTCCTAGCCCCCCTGGTATATTTTTTTATGCTTCAAGCTATACGACCGAGCTTGGTGTGGACTAGTATGTTTTGAGGTATTACGATTCGAATCCTGCTATTGTCGAGTGGCTTAGATCAATCGTTGCGGTTTTAGAACGCTGAGATGAGCGTTTTTCGGTGCTTGCGCCAGAAGTGTCGGAAATACACCGTCATCTTTAATCATCTTACTCATCTTTAGTCATCTTTATTCATCTACAGTCATCTTTATTTTCAGCTATCATCACCATTTTTTCTACTGTAGCGGTGCAGATGGTTCGATATCTGAGGAGGCACTTCTTAGAGAGTAGGTAAAGGGATGAAACTTGATATACTTATAGGTGTTGACATAACTTGGTCCCTGACGAAGTTACGTGTTGTAGTGGTACAGATGGTTCGATATCTGAGGAGGTACTTCTTAGAGAGTATGTAAAGGGATGAAACTTGGTATGCTTATAGGTGTTGACATAACTTCGTCACTGACGATGTTACGTGCTGTAGTGGTACAAATGGTTCGATATCTGAGGAGGTACTTCTTAGAGAGTAGGTAAAGGGATGAAACTTGGTATACTTATAGGTGTTGACATAACATCGTTGCTGACGAAGTTACGTGTTGTAGTGGTACAGATGGTTTGATATCTGAGGAGGTACTTCTTAGAGAGTATGTAAGGGGTTGAAACTTGGTATACTTTATAGGTGTTGACATAACTTCGTCGCTGACGAAGTTACGTGTTGTAGTGGTACAGATGGTTCGATATCTGAGGAGGTACTTCTTAGAGAGTAGGTAAAGGGATGAAATTTGGTATACTTATATGTATTAGGTGTTGTAGTGGTACAGATTGTTTGGTATCTGAGGAGGCAATTCATAGAGAGTAGGTAAAGGTGCTGACATAACTTCGTCCCTGACAAAGTTACGTGTTGTAGTGGTACAGATGGTTCGATATCTGAGGAGGTACTTCTTAGAGAGTAGGTAAAGGGATGAAACTTGGTATACACCTTTTTTATGATGTATCCATATCGAAGGCGAGGTTACATATCGCTACGCGTATCGTCTGATGGGGCTAAGCCCCAATACCTTTGAAAGGGTCAGATATAGATAAAATTTGGAGAGTGCATAGAAGAAGTATGAGGAAATAGACTACTGAGTTTATATTAAGCACATGCTCATTCGAATAAGGATGGTGCGATGTCGTACAACATTAGTAAACATGTACTTAACACCATGATATTATGTCCTTATATAGGTTTTTATTATTACATTTTATTTCAAACTGTTGCTTTTTATATAAAGAAAACCTGTTTCATTATTAAAGATTTTTGGAAAAACATTTAATTTTAATGAAAAACATTGTTTTTGAAAAAAAAATTATATATTTTTAAAAAACATTTTGTTTTTAAGGAAAAAGTTGTTAAATTTTTAATAAAAACATGTTTTTTATAGACCCTAAAGCAGTAAAGCAGTAGCGCAAACAGCCCCTAGGGGAACTCCACCCCACCCTCACTCCACCCCATGTTTTACTGCTTTACCGCTTTACTATACTGCTTTACTGTTTCAAGTCCTAGCAGAACACACCTTTTCATGAAAATAACTTCGTAATAATAATAATAATAATAATAATAATAATAATAATAATAATAATAATAATAATAATAATAATAATAATAATAATAATAATAATAATAATAATAATAATAAAGATTCTTATTACCTAACAGCAGGATTCGGAGTCGATAAATGAGTATTAGCTGCACCGGATGATATGTGTTGGAGTCCGAGTTGTACTGTGCGGAGCCAGAAGTAAAACTTGCTGTCGACTTGCATAATGTATATTACATCAAACATTATGCATGCATAGATTCCGAGTTCAAATACTCCATGACCTCACTCGTATAACAGTTATAGCTTTGGTAGCAGTAGTAGTAGTAATGATGATAATAATAGTAGTAGTAGTAGTAGTAATAGTAGTAGTGGTGGTAGTAGTGGTAGTAATAGTAGTAGTAGTAGTAATAATAGTAGTAGTAATTGTAGAAACACCGAAAGATTTTTATTATCAATAAATATATTTCCTTTTTCTATTCAATCATATACATTTATATTTTCACATTACTTGTTTTCTAAACTTTTCCTAAATTGTAACATTTAAGAGATATAATGATAGGCCATCTGTGTATATATATATATATATATATATATATATATATATATATATAGTTAGATATATATATATATATATATATATATGTTATATATATATATATATATATATATATATGTTGTTATATATACATATATATATATATATATAGCTATTACAGTTCTTATAAGTTATATATATATATATATATATATATATATATATATATATATATATATATATATATATATATATATATATATATATATATATATATATATATATAAGTATACAGCATACGAAGAAGGCGTTGGACTCTAGAACTGGCACAGATTGGAGAAGGGAGAGTAGTTATAGTAGTAGTAGCAGTAATAGTAGAAATGCCCATTTGACTTTTATTAAAAATGTAACATCTATGAGCTGTTGCGTTACTCAGCTTTCCAAACTTTTAATATTTTTATTTCCATAGAGACACATTTTTATATATTTTTTATTTTCTTTACTAAACATTAACTATAATATTTTGAATACATCAGTTTCTTTAAACCAGAAACATTATTTATATGTTTTCATTTTCTTTTGTAAACTTAAACTGTGATATATATTTTGTTTTTATTGTTTTTAAAGTTTTACTAAGTTTCTAGATAAAATATCAATCAATCAATACATCAATAGGTCAAACGTTAATCAAATACATATACAACCCACCCAACACCACCATGATTCACTGATTAAACGACTAAAGTAATGATCCATTGATTATAGTCATAATTAAACATAGTCCAGTCAAACTAAGAAAAATGACCCATAAACCTGGGTAAAATTGCTTCACAAGCGATTGAAGTGGTATTCAACTTAACAAATGTTGCTTTATAACATATCCAAAATCAGACAAAATCCAAGTATGGGGAAGTATTGAAAAATCAAATTCAAAATGGCGTCAGAATGTCGATTTTTTGTTATATTTGTTTAAAGATATTTTGTATATATTGAGATTAATGAAAGCACATCCATTAAATATAAGAGTAAATATTGAAATATCAAAGAAAATAAAATTATATTTCAAGAATAGAATTTATTAGAGGGTCATAGAAATATTATTATTTACATTTTTATTGTCATATTTAGTATAAAAGTACTGTAAGAACAAAGTCCTTAAGGAATTGAATAAGTAATGTCGGACAAACTATGCATCTGAATGACTGTCATTGTTTTCAGTTTCAACGTTGTTGTCACATCCACTGATCTGGCACTCCCCACAAGAGGCTGAACAAGGCAGCCCCCTCTGTTTGCATCCACATCGCTTTGTTGCGAAATGCGTCTTGCAAGAACAATGAATCATTTTCAGTAACCACTCTGGGGCTGGTGGCATATCAGATACTGTAGGGTAATACGAGTTTTCCCTAACAAACCAACCCCATTCTGTTGCAGTTAAAGGCGTTTCTTGTGATTTCCAAACACATACCTGATAGTATGTACGAAAGCTATGGTACTTTGTTGCTGATTCTGCAGGTGGCCAACGTTCAGGTGCAACAAACGATTTAGCTGCTGCAATTTTTTCCACTAGCATTCGATGACTAAGTGCTTTTAGAGAATTTCCTGTCATGCCTTCATATAGTATTGACATAGCCTTACTTCCTGCAGATTCAATGTTACACTGTTGAGTTTCCTCTGAGGAAAATAAGTTTGCAGCCAGCTGTAGTTGTTCATCATTCATTAGTTTTTCCTTTCCGATGCCAAAGATTCTGAACGTTTTAGTTAAAAACAAAATGTTTTACAAATATCACTACCCAGCAAGGATTTAATTCCAAGAATATCATACACTGGATTTGTAGACAACAGTCTTTTTATGTCACTCCGTAAGTACAGTTTAAAACCATTGTTTTTCGCATGGTATAGCAAAAGAACCAAGTCTGTATCTTCGCCAACAGGGACGGTCATTATATTGGTAGATGACGTTACCGCAGATTGAACAATATTTAAATCTGCATCTCCATCAGTTTGTTTTACAGTGCAGCCTATTTTTGTCAAGGCTTCTGATACGAGCATAATTAATTGCTGCTAATTTGCATAATTGGCCAAGATATTTTCTTTCTCCCCGACAAACTTCGGTGATATTTGGTTTAAAACCACAACTATCATCGATCCATATCTCAAAAACTACAATAGCTACAGGGAAAATGAATACATTGTTGGAATCCTGGCAAAATTTTATTGCGGAAACTGTAAAAAACAAAAAAAAAAAAAAAAATCATATCTCAAAACTACAATAGCTACAGCGAAAAGGAATACATTTTTGGAATCCTTTAAAATTTTAGTTAGAAAATGTAAAAATAATAATACACAAATAAAAAAAATATTGGTTATTTTTTTAGGAAAGGACATAATATATATATATATATATATATATATATATATATATATATATATATATATATATATATATAGCAGATATATATATATATATATATATATATATATATATATATATATATATATATATATATATATATATATATTATATATTATTTAAAGGTATTACACAGCAATGGGGGGCTCGAGCCAATGGGGACTAGGGGATTACATGGTCTGAGGGGTGGATCCCCGCGACAATCAAAATACACTTTGCATTTAAGGTCACTGGCCTTCCGGCCCCTCTACGGGTATGGAAAACGTCCCCGTCGGCTCGAGCCCCTATTTTTTTTTTTTTATATATTTGTAATAAGCTTTATACGCTGATTCCAAATATGTAATTGGTTTTTCTGTAAGTGTCGTGCTTTTCGAGATATTTCATTTATGAAAAATTTTTTTTTTTTTTTTTTGTTTTTTTACATTGTTTAATAAGCTTTATACGCTGATTCCAAATATGTAATTGGTTTTTCTGTAAGTGTCGTACTTTTCGAGATATTTCATTTTTAAAACAATATTTAACATAAATGTGATTTTTAAAAAATTATTAAAAATATTTCGAACTTTTGAATCATGTCCGTTACCACTGAAATTCATTGTTGGTATCATATATTAGCAATATATTAAATAAAAACAAAGGAAAAATCAAAACTGACCCAAGCGTAAAACAGAAAAGGGCCTATATATATATATATATATATATATATATATATATATATATATATATATATATATATATATATATATATATATATATATATATATATATATATATATATATATATATATATATATGTCTGTGTGTGTCTGTGCGCAGGATTTGACTTAGGGGCTAGCACAGGTTGAGTGATTTATGTCCTTGGTAACACTGATCAATAGAAGGTGTGGGTTGGTTAAACTCCAGATTTTTCCTTTTCAAAGGCAAATAAAAAATATCATAGAATAAAAAGGTTATTTATAAAATAACAAGTCTGCAAAAGTTGTAATTAAAGAATTTTATGTGTCACGAGGTGAGTAAAAACAAATACCTATTTGAGATACGTAAAGTAATATTTATGGAGGTTTTCGAGTACCGAGTCCTGAGTGGTAACTAATATTAAATCTAAACTAGCATTAGACTCCTTGGATTTTCAGCGAATTTCGCAATTACATTTGTTTCCAATTCGTTCATTTTTTCACTTACTAATATTCTATGAATACTCATCCTACATAGTAAATTTAGCCTGTCTTCGTTCATTGTGTTTCTTAACCAAGTCTTTACTCTTCGCAGAGTACTGAAAGACCTTTCAATGGTACTACTTGTTGAATACAGTAGCACCAGTGCAATTATTAGACAGGTTTTTCATTTGAGGAAAAAAGGGGTCGGTTTCTTTAATGACTTCAGTAAGTTCCAAGTCTTTCAACTTTTCTTTATCCTTTTTTTTATCCAACCACAAGGTATACCATAAGTCAGTTTCGGTATGAGTTTTGTTGATATCATGATCATAAAACTCTGAAAAGCATTTTACTTTCTCACGCAAACTGCCTACGGGAGCACCTATCATAAGATACGGATAGAAATGAAAGAAGATGAAATGCTGGCACGTTGTTTTCTGAAAATCTAGTCTCTAAAGAGGATGAAAGTGAGCTAAGATAAGGCACAAGCACAGAACGCTTCCAATATCAGTAGAAGTTTTAGCAGGATGA
>JABUQX010026537.1:12500-16950 GCA_015478945.1 Trachelipus rathkii | reverse complement strand
CGGTGGCCTTAATCGGTTTCAGTTTGGGTGTTTAACCGTTTCATATTTATCGTGAAACTAGCTTTCGCGTTTTCGTGCGCCGCTTCAATATATATATATATATAACCCATATATATATATATATATGCTATATATATGCCAGCAACCAGCCATATGATTTGCTGCTCATATGCTGCCATATATATATATATATAACAGCAACCAGCCGCCATATATAGCACAACAACTGCTGCTGCGCCAGCAACAACAGCGCGCTTGTAACCAACGCGCGCGCCAGCATATACGCTATTATACCTTGCAGCAACCTTAGCAGCGCGCATATATGCCGCCACCAACATGCTCAGCCGCTGTGCTCGCCTTATATATGCCAGCAGCAACGCGCTGCTGCTGTATACCTTGCTGTATGTATATATATAGCTATACCAACAACAACTTGCCATCAGCAACTATATAAATATATATATGCCATACCAGAACAAATCTATCTTCAACAACAACATATATATAACTATATATATATATATATATACTATATATATATATATATTTATATCAGCATATATATATATATAAATGCTATTTATATTAATATACAAAATTACATTTTCAAAATGAAAATAAAAATCTTTTTAATTTCCATATTTAAAAAAAGAGAACAAGTAAAAGAGAAAGATTAAATTAATTTTAGTCCTCCATTTGGATAGATTTAATCAAAAAATCATCGTATGTCATGTTTCCATTACATGTTATAGGCTTTCGCATTTACTTTCGCTTATGCGTACTCTCATACACAAACTCACTCTCATATATATATATATATATATATAAATATATATATATATATATATATATATATATATCTTTATATATATATGTATATATATATATATAACATAACCTATATACTCTTTGTATATATATATATATATATATATGAGCAATGTGAGTTGCGTATGAGTTGATGTACACATACACAAACTCACTCTCATATATATATATATATATATATATATATATATATATATATATATATATTTCGCTATATGCGTACTATATATATATATATATATATATATATATATATATATATATATATAATGGAGAAAATTTTCACTTGCGCCTGGACTGGAACCCTTGACAACACCTTCGCCTCTATACAATATACAGGAGTCTCTACCACTGCTCCAATACGCTTCCCAAAAGAAGGCATCTCGGAAAAGATTTCAAGTAACCTTCTTCGATATCAATGAATGAAACTCTGTACTTATTTAAATTCATAGAATAGTGCTTCGAACCCCTTCTGGGGCCACATGGCCTTCCTCTGATGTCCTCCTGGGTTACAGGAGCATCCAACCAACTACAGGCACACCCATTATTGCGACAAAATTTGCAATAATAAGACCGAGAAAAATTTCACTCTTGCTAGGATTCGAGCCATTGCCAGCTTCTTACCACCCTTTTTATGGAGAATATAAAATATCTGAATTTTATGGAGAATATATCATTATATGGGGTGATTTCACACACACGCTCTCCTTGATAAGGTGTAATCTTGGGAATTTCGATTTGTCTTCCCACAAACTCAGCCTCCAATCTTTTTAGCAGTCGAACTGTGCAATCACTCTTTTTATACTATTGTTATTACAATGGAAGCTACTCTTCCGAAAATTCTAGTCATATACCGAATTCTTTGAAGAGAGTTCAGGTGACTCGTCTATCACACAGTCTTATACTTTCTCTATCAAACTCTTTTACCCAGACTTAACTGCTGTGCTCAATTTTGCATGTACTCTACTGATAAAATCAGAAACACAATCCCTCACTATATTTTTTCAACTGCCTTTTTGATTTGCACAATTTTAGGCGCCACTTATCGGGGCATGTTAGCCTTTAATAAGGCCTTGGTTTTCAATTTTACCAAAACTTTGTGGATGATATATATATATATATATATATATACTACTATATATATATAATAATAATATATTAATATATATATATATATAATATATTGATAATAATATATAATAATATATAATATCAAAAATATAATATCAATATAATAATAACAACAACCAATAATAATAATAATATGTTTTTAGCGAAAAACTCAACTTAATATAATAATACGAACCAATAATATAATATATATATATGTATATAACCAATAATATATATATATGCAACCAGCAATATAGCCAGCGCCTTGGTGGACGAATTATCTTAACAACGTAATATATTTACATATATATATATATATAACAATAATATATAACCAAGCAAAATCCATAATGTATATCATATATAACAGCAATATATAACTATATATATATATATCGCTAATATATATATATATATATATATATATAAAAAAAAGAAAATATTAAAATTCATTTAATAGCAAACGTTTCTTATTGTTACATTAATTGATCTTCAGAACTTTTTAAAACATGGAGCATTAAATTTTCCTTTGAAACTGAATATAATGGTTCACAAATTTTTCATTTCGTGGATAATGGCGTTGTATTAGCTAAAACAATAACATGAACAAACTCAATAATACTTTTTACTTGAGGACCAGTTTTTTTTTTCTCCTTTAATCATAAAATTGCAGGCCTCGGGTCTTGCATACACAGAGACTTTCTTATTTGTTCTGATTGAAAGTTTTCCTTGAAGAAATCACTTTTTTCCGTAAATTTTCTAGTTTTAACCTTTTTCCTTATAACCTTTTTCATAAACTAGTTTCCTTCATCCATTCCTAGTTGACTCCATCGCTAAAAGCTCCGTTACGAAGCGTTACTGAGCATATATGTATAGAGTATTATACTCCTATTTTCCATCAATGAAACCGTATATGATGTGATTCAGTTTCATTATAGGACACCCTATATATATATATATATATATATATATATATATTATATATATACTATATATATATATATATATATATATCTATATATATATATATATACCCTATATATATAAATACTATATATATATATATATATATATATTGATTTTTTTTTAGGTACGTATAATGTGTAATGAACAAAAGAAACAGTAAGTGATGTAGGGTCGGTAATTCAACAAAAACAGGTTAGTAGCAATAGACCCTGTTAAGAGGGGTTATAGAGAATCCATATGGTCCATTAAATCTGCCTCTCTTTCTTTCTGCAAGAAATGGATCAAATGTTAATGAATAAATGTTTTCTCATCCAGTAATATTGAAATTATACATATTATAAATTAGAAATAAGAATAAACTTATATAAAATAAGTTGTATAAAAAGGTCATGCTTCAGTTGATTAATTAATGGGTATTGTATCTTCGGTATGAGAGAGCCAAACAAGAGGGACATAATAATGTTAATGAGGGACTATTAGTTCTTATAGTTCTTAAGCGTGTCTCACTATCGTGTGTGAGTGTGCTGTTGTATTTATAAGTCTTTATAAATTAATAAACTAATTTTAACTAAATGAAGAAAATTAACATTATTAACACTAACATAATTCTTTGCTTTCATCAATATTATTGTGAATTCGCCATCTGTCACTTATAAGCCTATTATGTTAGCTTATAAATGATTTTAATATCATGTAATAACAATAACCATATCATATATGTAGTATATTAATATATATGCCCTTGCCTTGCCACTATGTATATATATATATCTATATATCTTGATTAAATTCATATGTATCACAACAATATATATGTAATATGTGCATAGCATGTATACCTAAAGATAAACCTTATAATATATATATAGAATGTATACCGAATGGCTAAAATATATATGTAATAATATATAATGTATAATGTATGTATATATATACTCTTCAATAACTCTTCATTTCAACCAGCCAGCAGCAGCCAGCCAGCCAGCAAATATATCATATAATATATATATAAACCCTTCATATCTTCATATGTAATATGTATATGTATATATAATAACAATAATAGCCAGTATATATCTCCTCATATATATATATATATATACTCTGCTCAACCATAACTCTCTCACTCTATATATATATATATATATATATATATAAAGTTCTTGAATACCTGAGTTTGGTAACTTAACAGAAAATGATGATCGAGTAATTTCTTGTTTCAACATTTATATTTTTTATTTATTCTTTTCTTTTAAAATGCATAATTATCGATTTTCTCTTGTTGACTTAAAAACGCTTTAATAGATTTTCAAATCTTTTCGCTTAAATTTAACTTCAAGTTTTTAATGTCCGAAATATTGATTCAAGCGCTACATTAGTAATAACTAAACAGAAAAGAAATTCTAGAAATAAATAATTTTAAGTAAATTTGAAATACTTCTAACAATTAAATAAAATAATGTATGAAAAAATATTTTTTAAAATTATAAATTATCATTATAAACAAGCAGATTATTCTTAGCTTCTTGGAAACATTTATTTT
>JABUQX010026537.1:0-7500 GCA_015478945.1 Trachelipus rathkii | reverse complement strand
TTGAAAAGTTTGAAAAACATAAGTTTGAAAAGAGATAGTTTGAAGTTTGGAAAGTTTGAAAGGTTTTGAAAAGTCAAAGCCTTTGGGCCAGACTCTGTGTATATTCTATTTGATAATGTGTAAGCTTCACACATAAGACTCATGGAAATTCCGAAGAGAATTTGACCAAGAATCAGAGTGAAAGGAAAGAATATCGTGGTCAGATGTTTTAGAAAAACGATCTTCCCCAAAACCTCGTGTTAAGAAAATGGAATCTTTTAATAAGGAGCGTGTTTTAAGTGAGAGAACATTTGATAAAGTGTTGAGAGGGATTCATTTTTTTTTTCAGACACGGCTAAAGTTTAAAATGAGGTCACACTTCTAGTATATCCAGGAAGAGAAGGTCGAAAATAAGAATTTCATCAAAGGCGAGACGAAACCATCATTTTACCAAGACACTTTAATAGATCACTAGCGCCTGTTTTAAGAATAAAGGTCATTCGTCTTGTCAAGTGTAAAGATTAGAAAGAGCAAAAAAACATCATTAAAATAAATAAAAAATAATAAGTTGAAAGGGGAATTGAGAAGGACGAATAACTACATAATCGTCTAATGTGGAATTAGATACAAAGTTTACTACAGCTGTGGTATCGGAGGAAACTAGAAGAGTTATAGAGGAAGAAACAAAGATGGAGATAATATTGCTTGTAAAATCACAGGAAGAGAGTTTTGAAAGATTTTAAGAGAAAAAAAGAGTTTTAAGTGTTATAGGGAATAGGTTAAGCTATTCAGGAATGAAATGTGAGATTCATAAATTTCTGAAGTTTGAAAATGTTAGTAATTGAGAATATTATATTTTTTATATTATATTATTTTATATTATATTATATTATATTATATTATATTATATTATATTATATTATATTATATTATATTATATATATATATATATTTATATTATTTTATATTAATATATACATATATACCTATACTATATAATATACCTATATAATATATATATACACTATATATACTTACTTATATATATAATATATAATATATATATATATACACATATATATATACAATATATATAAAAATGTTAAAGATTTTACTTAGAAATCTTTGCTAATAAAATACTCGACAAATAACTAAGAAAATTAAACTCTTTTGAACTTCATAAAATAATTTAAAGTTTTGTAAATATGAAAAAAGCAAACATTGAAAAAAACTTCTGATAGACGATTATCTAGACTAGTTTTATTTAACGTTATATACTATCTATATATATATATATTAATATATCATAATACTTATATATATATATCGTATACTATATATATAATATATATATAATTAACTATTATATATATAATATATATATATCATATACTAGATATATATAATATCATATATGGCGATTTAAAGCCAGGGGCGGCCCACATGGGCCCGGGCCAGGGCCGGCATATGTTTCTGGAGGGACGGCAAAATTACATGGAGACGAGCAAATATTATTTTAAAAAACTTATATGTTGTATTTGTGGTGATATAACTAATATAAATATTAATATATTAATTAGTATATATAATATTCATATATAAATATATATATATAATATATAAATATATATAACTATATATGTAGGAATAATATATATATATATATATATATTTATATCATTTCAAACTGAAATTTTATTGAAAATATATTAAAAAAAAAAAAAAATTTCATAGTCAAACTTATAAAAAATAAAAAATAAAGAAATTTATTTACTTATAATATAATATTTATAAAAAAAATATATATATATATATATCATATATAGTATATATCAACTATTATATATATATATATATATATATAATATAATATAATACGTATATATACTATATATATATATCAATTCCTGAACACACTTGAAATATGTATCTGGCAACTTTTTTTCCCCTTTTCTTGCAGGTTTGCATGAAAAAAGTGTCTTCACTTGAGTATTCAGGGTTAGCCATATGTAAGTAATTTAGGCTTTATTTATCCTTCGTTTACCTAAATATTTTAAATTTATTACATAAAGGCTTGAAAATCTCAAACACATTCAATTTGTACTGTACGAATTTAAAAAATTCTTATATGTCGAGTTTGAGGCGATCAGTGCGTAGAACGGGAAAAATGTTTGGAAACTCATCTTCAGATATTTCATCACCTTGTTAAATGATATGACGCCGGAATAACAAATTTGACAATCGTTTCAAGGTTACGCTACCAATTTCAAAACATAATTTTTAGATATATATATAATATACTATATATGATATATATAATATACTTATTTATATTATATATATATATATTTATATATATATATATATATATATATATAAACTATAATATTTAATACATAATGTATATTTATATATATTTGCAAATTTATACTCTATATATAATATACATATACTATACTATATAAATATATACTATATATATATATTATATAATTAAATATAATATATATATCTATATATACTAATCTACGACTATAATACTATAATCTAGTATACTATAATAATAATACTATATAAATATAGATATATATATATATATAATATACCTACTATACTAATAAAATTAGTAATTTAATTTGGAATTATAACAAATAAAGTCAATAAGGAGCGGAAATATTATCTATAAACTATTACAAATATGCATATTGATATTGTGTGTACGCAAACAAACCCCATCCTTGTGTGAAGAGGGCTGAAATGTTGGGTACTTAAGTAAATGCTTGCCATGATTAGGATTTTTTTTTTTTAATTTGGTAACACACTTTTTTAGGACCTTCCTATTATGAATTTAAAAATTATGTCCAGCTCTCATACCACCATTTTGTTTTTGGGTCAGATCCCTATTTCATGGCATTCATTCATTCTTATTGATTTTTAATATATTTATCTACAAAGTTTTGTCAATTTCCCACTGAGTTTTTGAGACATTGTAGAAAAATGTCTTTCCCAAATAGAAATTCGAGAAAGATATGAGATTAGTCTTTACTAGGTGACCCTCTTGTATAACAGTCGTTGTGTGATGCTGAATGGAACATCTTTCATAGTGAAAGAAGCAAGGACAGCTGGAATCGTCAGCATATATAGGTGATGAAGTGACAGTGACAATGATCTTCTTTCTGTCATTTCATCAACTATCCATTCTTCTCCCTGTCACTTCATCATAAGAATAGATAGTTGATGAAATCATTGAAGTAAAAGCAGAATAATTGTTAAAGATAGGAAGAACCCTGAAGGAAATCAATAATAATAAATTTAATGGTCAAACGGTTCTCGTCTAATCAGAGAGAAGGCTTCATAGAGAAGAAAGTTTGAAAGTTATAAAGTTTGAAAGTTTGAAAGTTTGAAATTTTGAAAGTTTGAAAGTTTGAAAGTTTGAAAGTTTGAAAGTTTGAAAGTTTGAAAGTTTGAAAGTCAAAGCTCTGGGCCAGCCTCTGTCGAAGGCTATTGAAATGTATAGCTCCAAACATAAGACTCACGAAATTCCGAAGATCATTGACCCAAAATCTGAGTGAAAGGAAAGATCATTCTGTGGTCAGATGTTAGAAAACGATCTTCCCAAACCTCCGTGTTAAGAAAAAATGCGAAATCTTTATAAGGAGCGTAGTTTTAAGTGAGAGAATATTTGCTAAAATGTTGAGAGGGATTCATTTTTTCGACAAAAGTTAAATGAGGTCAAACTTCTACCAGGAAGAGAAGGTCGAAATAGAAATTCATAGGCGAAACCATTTTACCAAGACACTTTAATAGATCACTAGCGCCTGTTTTAAGAATAAAGGTCATTCGTCTTGTCAAGTGTAAAGATTAGAAAGAGCAAAAAAACATCATTAAAATAAATAAAAAATAATAAGTTGGAAGGGGAAAACATCTGAGAAGACGTAAATTTAACTAACATAATCACCGTCTAATAGTGAAGAATTAATCACAAAGATTTACTACAGCTTGTGGCTATCGGAGGAAACTAGAGATGTTATAGAGAGAAGAACAAAGATGGCACCGATAATATTGACCTATGGTAAAAATACAACAAGGAAAAGCAGAAGTTTGAAGATCCTTTAAAGAGGAAAAAAAAAAAAAAAACAAGAGTTTTCCTTAACTCAACGTTGTTCTAATTTTTTAAATTTGGAAGAGATTTATAATGAGATTACATAAATTTCTGAAGTTTGAACAGTAGATATAAAGAATAAAACTTGAGAAATAACTAATATCATCTTTTCACTAATAACTATTATATTATTTAATATCCATATAAATATATATATTTATCATATATTATATAAATATAATTATATATATATATTAATTATTATACTATTATATTATATCTCATAGAATATCTAATAATATAATAATATCATAATGTATACATATTAATATATATATTATAATATATATCATATATTGATATATATACTAATATATATAATAATATATAATATATATACGATATATATACATTATCCATAATTATATTATTACAATAATATATATAACGACTATACCATAGCTATATTATAGTATATATATATAGCTAAATATTAAAATGTTAAGATTTTTTCTTCCAGAAGTTTTGCCTAAAATTACTCAGAAAAATATCATCTCTACCTAAGTTTATGAGTCTTAGATTACTTCGTCAATAACAATCAATTTCAAAGTTTTGTGAAATAGTGAAAAACTTGAAAAAAAATACTGCATAGACGATTATCTTCAACAATCATTACGTTACATTATATATATATACTACTATTAATATATATATAATATATATATATATAATATATACATATATATACTAATATAATATATATACTCTATACTAATAACTATGGCCTCGTATATAAAGCTTGGGCACCATGGGCCCGGGCCCAGGGCAGCAAATTCTGGAGGGCGGCCAAAATTGCTAGGAGGGCGGAATTTATTTTAAAAAACTTATAATGTATAAGGGGTGACCACTAATAATCATTAATCATATATATGCTATATACTACTATTATACTTATACATATATACTAATATATAATATATATATATAACTATATTACTATAATATATATAATTATATAGTAAATAATATATATATATACTAAAATAAAAATTGATAGCTATACATTAAAATAAATAATAATAATATAATATAATATAATATATATACTATATATATACTACTATATATATATCTACATACATAAGTTCATATATATATATAATCATATCTATGAAATAATACATAATAATATATCTTATTTCCCTGCAACAGTTAAATTCCAGAACAATAGTATCTAGGACCAACTATTTTTTCCCCTTTTACAAAACTTAATTATGCTAAAAAGGGTCTGTCAACATTGGTATCAGGCAGTTCCATCCAATTATTCAGATCATAATAAGATTTAGCTTCCTATTTTATCACTCATTGTTAATCACTAAAAATTATTTTAATACTTTTTAAAAATTCACTTGAAAATGCTCAAAATTCAATTTGTACTGTACTATTATAAAAAACTTCTTATATGTCGAGGGTTTTCGAGACGAGTCAGTGACGTCTACTAGAACGGACAACATGTTTGAAACACATTTCAGATATGTCATCATCATCACCTTGTTAAATGATATGACGCCCGGATAACAAATCTCTGACCCAATCGTTTCCAAGGGGTTTACGCTACCAATTCCAAAAAACATAATATTTTAGTAATTCTACTACAATAAGATATAATAGTACTATACTATATATATAATATATAAATAAAAAAATATATTAATATACTCTATATATATTATATTATATATAATTATTATAATATTACAATATTATATTATAATATACTAAATATTAAAATATTATATATTACTGTACTATAATATAATAAATATCCTATATCATATATATATAAATATATTATATACATACATACATATATACACTAAAGTAATTGCTAAAATATTACATTCATAATATACTATACTCATATACTACCTATAATATATAAACTATATTTTAATTTCTTTCTATCTTTTTCCATTCACCCACGTGTTGCCACGCAGTCACACTCTTTTGCATGTCCTAAAAAACACAAAAACTGTTAAAGATATTTCCTTCAACTCTTGACATTAAATTGGCCCGTTTCATTATTACATCTCAATCTAACGCAAACCCTAGATTGACCTATCTTTCAGACTTTCAGTTCAGTTTTTGTCCCGATATTTTAAGGCAGAGTTATTGATTTGATGAAGTTCCATGTGCCACTAACCTACTACTATTTTTGTATTGCTAGGCCTGAACCGACTACGTGCTCTGGCTAATACATACATAAGAATGCATCAAGGTCCTGAATTGACTTTATTCAAGAATGTAAAAAAAGTTAAAATAATTGAGCTTTCTACAGAAGCCTAGAACACATTACTTTTTATGTTTTAAACAAGAGGTGACTTAGCGTTTTGAGAACATATTAAATGAGGAATAGTACCACGAAACAACTCTAAAGAAGAAAAGAAAAAAAACAACCCGCCCCCCCAGAGCGCAAATAAGAGAGAAGAACAAAGAGAAAGAGAAAGGGAAAAGAAGATGTTATACTAAACATACCAAGAAGAGTTAGACTCAACTCTTTATTCCCGATCACAGACCCACACTGATCTAGTCCATGGCAGTGCAGACAAAAACAACCAATAGATAAATGACAGTATCAATCAAACGTCAAATTGAATCTAACCCGCACCTCTAACACGAGCACTCGTCCGAACCTATGCATCGAACTTCTTACCCGTTACAGTACAAGAAATAATTAGTGACAGGTAAGAAGAAGCACAAACAAAACGCATCCACCTAACAAACAACCGACCCCACCATAATAACCAAGCGAATGAACATTTCTATGAGCAAGGTTAGTGACGGCCACGCACAGACTAATTTGCAAACATGGCCCATTAAATCCAAAATTCAGACATAGATTTTTCTATTCTAAGAGAATTTCCAGATAAAGATAAGATTTTGTAACGAACATCCTTTTTTGAACGAAACTTTTAAGACTGAAGACCGATGTAGTGCAAACGTGACATTAGTGTACCTCTCACACAAGCTTCCCAAGGAATGCGTCTTTTGTCCGAGTCCTTGTAAAGCTCTTCATATCCCATATAGCAACCCTAACTAATCATCCATATACAACCAAATACTCATCCCATATACTAATAAAACAACGTAATACCAAAATACATATATTATATATCACCTAAAATAAACCTAAATTCACCTACTGATCACTATATAAAACATAATATATATATAATATATAAACTATAATCTACTATAGTATATATTATATTAGTCTCATTTTAATCGTTTGAATTGGGATAAAAAATTCACAAAGAAGTTATTTCAAACAGCTGCCTAAATATAAATATGTGAAATAATTTACCTCTCTATCTTAGTCACGACTCGGTTAAAATTTAAACATTAAAATTATCTCTCTC
>JABUQX010026536.1:0-39607 GCA_015478945.1 Trachelipus rathkii | reverse complement strand
GGACACTGTAGACCACTTGAGATGGGTGACCGGTCGCAAGTGGGAGCACGTTGAGACCAACGACTATGACCCTAAAGGAAAACCATTCATATACCTTGACAAGCTTAGACTTCCCAGAGGAGCGAGGCTGTCTTTACACCTAAACCTCCGAACGGCCTCGCCAACACTCGAAGGTCGGGGCAACACTGGTAAATTTTTAACCGCACTCTATCTCATATAGATATATCAAGATAACCAAATTTGCTGCAAAACGCCACACACTTATTAAGTATAATTTTCAACTGGTCCAAGTGGGTGAACCCTTACCCTTGAGATGGTACTTAGGACCATTACCTCGAGACACGATTGGCTAAAAGGAAACCCATCATGTTTTACCTCTGAAGCTTAGCTTCCAAGAGGAGCGAAGGCGTGTCTCATTGACACCTAACCTCCGCACGGCCTCCACGCCAAACTCGGGTTCAGGTGGAACACTGAAGGTAATCTGTGTTAAAAACGACAATTATTAGATATCAAAAGATATTTGGTGCAATAAACGCACAATATATTTGTTAATTTCAAATGGTCCTTAAGTGGGTTTGAACCTTACCTTGAGAATGGTACTCACAGATGTGTTACTCGAGACCACGATTGGCTAAAAGGAAAACCCATCATTTTACCTCTGAAAGTTAGCTTCCCAAGAGGAGCAATAATGTCCGGTTAAAAGTTACCCAGTGTTGCCCTGACCCGAGTGTTGGCGGAGGCCCGTCGGAGGTTAGGTGTCAAAGACACGCCTCGCTCTCTATGGGAAGTAAGCCTTCAGAGGCGTTAAATTGATGAGCGTCACTTATTAAGCAATCGTGGTCTCGACGCTGACAGCTCTGAGTACCATCTCAAGAAGTTAAAGGGTTACACCCACATTAGCCACATCCCACCACCCTTTGAAATAACAAAAAAAAATAAACCATTGTTAGGCGTATACAGATAATATGCTAAAAATATCTTTGAACTAAAATACAAATATAGACTGATCGGTTAAAAAAAAAATCCTACCCAGACTAATTGCCCACATGAACACGGAAAGTGTTGGCGGGAGCCGTCGGCAGGTTAGGTAGATCAAGACCACACGAAACCTCCTCGCTCCTCTTTAGAGAGCAGCCGCAAAACTAAGCATCTCAGAAAAGCTAAAATGAATCGGTTTCCCTGTTTCTGCAACCAATCCGTGGATCTCGCCACCGTTGTCCAACACTCTGGCCAGTACACTCCAAAGATGGAGCTCAGGTCACACCAAACTATAGAACATTTTAAAAATATAGTATAAGAAAAGATATATACTAATAATAATAATAAATATAAGATAAGTAGTACTAAACCGTACTAAAATTAATTCAAGTAGCCTCATACCCTACGCAACACTAATAACTATATACAATAACGTATATATAACACTATATACTATAAAATAACGTAGATAAAAAAATATACTACTATTACGTATAAAATACTATATACATAACCACATAACCTATAAAGCTCACATACTTAGTATACTATATGATTAAATCGTTAGAACGAGAACTACACTGACTACAGCACGCCGAACTTAAAAATTATACTAACTCGATATCCACTTAATATATAATAAATAATTATGCTATTACCGGTGACCAACGTAGTTATTTCTAACATGATAGAATACAAAAAAAAATAAGAATTCTCGCCCATTTTCCCTACTAATGCAAGGACAAGTTCTCCGATATATGCCGACCCCGACTTCAATTAAGCAGTCATCATTTTTTTTTAAAAATTCCCAATATTTAAATTAATTAGCAAGAAATAATAATCATATCATTAAATAAGATATTAAAAATAATAAAATAATTAAGCTAATTATTAAATTTTATGCTAACTTGATCATCTCTTTGTACGACTATTTTAAAATATTACATATATTATAATAGAATCGTTGAAAATCCTTCTATCCGACCAGATCGCATACTCGCTTGAGTCAGATCCTTCTAGGCTAGGTAAGCTAATATTTTCGCCCGCGGACTAGTAGTTTTATTTAATCATGTTATTAATGAGAATGTTTCTGGGTGGAGTTGGAGTTAGTAATAATAAATAAGCTTCATATAGATATTAAATATATAATTTATTACTATTTTGTAGATATTTATAATAAATATGCAAAAAATACAAAATTTAGTTTTATAAATACGGGATATTGACATTGTTATTCGATAATATAAAAGTTTAATTAAACACAAAATTAGAATTTTACTGAGTATGTAAGGTAATATATATATATATATATATACTAATAACAATAACATACCCTATAGACTAAACATTCTACCAGTACCCACAGAACATAAAAATATCATCCCTATTATATCACTTACAAAACGGTAATATAATTAATACACTATAACTACATAAATAAAAAACCCACTCAAAAAATATACCTACTCTGCTATAAATAACTATATACACTCGAATAACTAACTACTAACCATATATACCCTATATAAACGATAAATCTTCATATTGACTGCACACTCCAAGAATTCTTGACACGGAAGCCACAATCCACATATAACACCATATTATAATAAAAACCCTATATATACTATACTATTTCACTAAAATAGACCCTAGAGAATATAATCATAATTATCAAATATTAATATATATATATAATATAAATAACCATAGCAAATGAATAAAAAAAATAGCCCATACCATACAGCCCCGCCTACAGAACTAAATACCTAAAATAAATAATACACTAATATAGTAGTATAATAAATATACTACACGGAAAAACAACTAATCAACATATCATTAGCACCATAACATAAATAGTACATATAAAATACCCAAATAATATATATCATATATATAGATATGATATATTAGTAGTAAGTTTAAACTACCTGCTTATATATACTACTCCCAGCAAAAATAGTATTAAGTATATAATATAATAATGATAATATATTAAAATACAAGAAGACAAATACATTACAGATTGTAATCCAACCGAAATTATAAAAGGTCAACAACCAATAAATGGCGCTCACACACTTTCAGCGACTAACTGTCATATCAACCTTCAGTATGCCTTCCAGTGGGAGAAGAGTAAGAGTCCGAAATAAATCTGCAAATTTAACAGTTATATTCCCCAATTAATCCTATGTTCTTGAACAGCTTAGCGGGTTTACTTCCCTCAATTAACCAAATATGTACCACTCCAAGTTTGGAAGTGAGGAATTAGCAGGACATGTAGCCATAAGCAAAATCAAAAATTCATCAAAAAACTATCTTGCTAAACCTCGCTTCAAAGCCTTTCTTCCCTTTGTTTTGCTGTTAGATGCTTCAGCAAGTAGTTGACAAAATTTTAGAGAAGTTAAATTTATTCCACCTCTCGTTGCATTTCTCCGATCTTGTCCTTGGGGGGAACGTGACTTAAGGCAGATAGGACTCCAGCGTTCGCAGGTCTTCTTCATCCGTGCAACATATCAAGCCTAACAGCAATAAGCGTCATTATTTCAATGTACTCAAGCAATTACCTCCTTATCACTAATTTATGACTACTGGAAGGGACAAGCTATTTACTCCACTACCAATGTTAGTTGATTTGTACCTGCGACCCAGTCAAGGTTCTTCAGCATGTCATTTCATAGAATAGTATTGGGAGTTCAGCCGCAGTAACACTTGCCTGTGTTTTTAACTTTGTTTCCCAACTCCTTCTTAATTCTTGCAGCAGTTGTAGTTTTCCTGTTTTGGGCATTCCACAATGCCTGTGCTTTGGTAAGTGTCCTATTAAATGATCCTTACGGCACCAGAAGACCACGAGGGACACATTTGAACAACCCTAGTAGCCAAGATGTTTAAATATGTGGGAAATGCAGCGGCGATGTTTAGGTAGGCTAAGGGCATCATGTTCTTTTAGAAGATTTTCTAGCTGGAGAGGTTATTTTGTCTACAGAACCATCTGTGTCCGACTATTTGATATAAAGGTGGGTGTGATAATACTGAAGAATTAGCACTTAGCTGAGCTGCAGATCAATCTCATGATGATGTACATGAAGACCTGACTGAAAGTGCTGGTACAATGAGTATTTAATATGAAGAGTTTGATAACTACTTCCAGCATTACTGTGATGCTCTGTCAGTTTCAAATCCTGACTGACAAATACAGGTTTTTCTGCATGATCTTTACTATGCATCCCTTTCCATAAATTTGTTGTAGGACCTATTCTGTTGGGCTAGGACTGTACTGCGTCTTGAGACAACAGATATAACTCGTCTACAGGCAGAAAGCCTTCTTTCTCTTCAAAGTATTCACAATATTAAATCAGTGACGAACACGTCAATTCCCCAGAAACTCCTGTTGTTCCAGTCCAAGCTGGTTTGCGGTTGTGGCCACATAACTGATCTTAGACTAATTAATGCTGGTTAAATTACCCTTCCTATTAATATGACATCAAGACTACCTCATCACTTTTCGATCTGGGGGGAGGTGAAAATCAGAGTTAAGGTTTTGGTAGGACGTAGATAACTCTGGCAAGAAAGTCGGACTCAATTAATGTGAAAGGCCCAAGTTGTCACGTAGTTATATGTATATTATATGTTGATGAGAGAATGATATTAATTGACAAGTGATAAAAACTGATTTTTCCAATTCCCCGGGAATTTTTTTGTTTAGGACTGGTTATTGGACATAGATTTGTAAAGTTAGTTGTGACAATCATTATAGTTAACCTGTACTATATATATATACTGTGTGTATTACAACTCAAGAGCTCTTTCTGTTTGATTTTTTTCGACATAGAACTGGAAAATGGTGGTTGACCCTTTTTGCTAGATACTTATGAGCTCTACCCCGTTTGGACCCTCCTTCCAATTTGCGTTTTTTTGTTGGAAAAGTAAACGATGTTTGGCTAAAAAAATAGTTACAAAAGAAAATTCCCCATTTTCATAGTAAATAAACGATATGTAGGTAAATATTCAAGGTATATATAAAAAAGAAAATTATTATTTCAACTATTAAAAAGATCGCTTGCAAGTTACTTACAATCAAACTAGTGCGATTTCCAGCTACTTTTTGATTTAGTTATCAAAAGCTGAGGTTTTTTTTTACTTTCAATCTTTTCCTTGTGCATCACTCTATTGCTTTCTCAATATACTCTTTCTTGCTCTTAACAGACCCAAAGTACTTTGATAAGATGGGGCCATAGGTGTTATTTTTTGAGCTCTTTTTTCAGTGAGGGTTGGGCAAGTACCGGCTTTCATCACATTATTTCCGGTGTTTTACTGTTTCATCAAATTTAATAGAAATCTCTAAAATCAAACAATATTCATAAAAGAATTTAAACTATTATAATATGTTTAATGAATCAAGTTCCCACAATTTTTAATGGCTTTTAATAATAATAATTAGATAAATAATAATAATATTAATAATGAATAATAATAATGAGATAATAATAATAATACATTAATAATAATAATAATAATTTTTTAATTAATAATAATAATAGATAATAAATTAATGATAATAAAATAATAATAAATTATAATAATATATATTTATTAAATAATAATAATAATTAATTTAGTTTTAATAATAATATTTTATTTATGTTATATATATAATTATATATTGATTGTATATACTATTTTTTTTTTATTAGTATGTTTTATATTTTATATTTTATTTTTTTATATATATTTTTGTAGGTAGTATATTTTATATTATGTATTTGTTATATATTTTCCAAATTAAAGTTTATTATATATATTTATTATTATATATAGATAGTATATAGTAGATATATATATATATATAAGTATGGATTATATAATATATTATATATATTTTATATTATTATTTTTTTATATATCTATATTAGTGATATATATATATAGTATACATATATAAGTATATATATAAAAGCCAAAATAGATTTAGATTATTCGCTTTGCGCTCTAAAAAAGTGTTAAGCGCAATAGGGCAAGAAGCGCACTTTTCAGAATTTCCGGCGCAAACGCAAAAGGCACACATTTGGGTTTTAAGCGCAATTACGCTTGCGCTTTTATGCCCATCTTTATTTTATTTTTTATATTTTGATAATATATATATGTTTTTTATATTTATTTTTATAGATTTATATATGGATAATATTATATCACTAAGGGTTATTATTAGGTTATTATTATATATTATTATATTAGTATATTTTCATATAGGATTTATATATTATATATTTTTTTTTATTTTATATACTATATATATATATTATAGTTTTATATATATTTTTATATGTATATATATATATTAGTTTATATTTATTTTTTATATATTTAGTTTTTTCATTCCTATGCGGATTTATATATTCCGCTATGTGTATATATATATAGGTTAATTTTTTATTTTTTTTATATATTTATATAATTTAGTATTTTTTTATTATTTATATTTTTATTTTATTTTTTTATTTTTTTTTTTTATATTTAAGTATACTAATATTGTATTTTAAAAGTGAATTATTTTTAGATTAGTATAGTATGATATATTGTGATTATATATATATATATGATGTGTTATATTTTATATTAGGTATTATTATTATATATATTATATATATATTATATAGATATAATATTAGAATTGAGTTAGAACGGATAAAGCATACGCAGATGTAGTTCCGGGTGAACGAGGTACTTCTCGTTCATCGTTATAAATCGGTGGGTTTATCTTCATCGCAATTTTTGCTATTATTTTGGGTTGTATGAACAATATTATTATAATATTTATATTCATTATTAATTATCGTTATAAATTATATATATGTTATTATAATATATTATATATTATAATATATAGGTTATTTATGTTATTTATATAGTTAATAATATATAATGGTATATAATATATAGTATATATGTTATTTTTTTGCCTATATTTTCTATACAGGCTTTTTTGTTCCCAGTACTAATTGTTTGCTTGTTCTGGTGTCTGGGTGTCTGTCATATCCACACTCATCCTCAGACAAACATCTTAAGAGACACCACCTTTTATCCACATATCACTTTTTATATTTTTTATATTTTCTACACCTGTTTGATTCTTCTAGAACAACATCGTCAGATATTCGTGGCCGTACTCCCTTATATCCCTATGTGTTGGTGAGAAAAAAATGGGCGACATCGTATGTCCTGGGGTGTCGTAAAGGCAACTAAAGTGATGGTGTAGTTAGGGTAGCATGCCCACTACCACTTATCTTTTGCAGGAATGCTAATGCTTGGCTCAGAGAAGGTCGTGATCGCCGTAAGGGGCGTTCTATCTTTCGGCGAAATGTATTATGATCGTATGGATACATGGAATGTAAGAGGAATTATGGTTGAGGAGAAGAGGAGAGATGTGATGGCTTGTATAGAAGGGATTTGATTTGCTAGCTGTGAATGAAACAAAGATGGGAAGGAAACGTTGAAAATGAAGTGGTGTGTTGTGAAATGTAGTTTGTGTGCATGGGAAAGGAATGAGAGGGCTTCAGCTGGAGATAGAAAGATTTCAATTCTAATGAGTGACTTGTGGTAGAGCGCTATGGTAGGATTTAGTGATGGTGAGTGCTAGAATTCTTAAAGGTTAAATTTAAGTTTAAAACGGTAAAAGTATGGTGATTGCGACATAATGGCCATCTGAGGGTAAGTTGAAGAGTGCGATTTTCTGGGATAATCTGAGCGATGTTTTGGAGGGGTGAGTGAGGGATTTAGTTCATTTGCCACATAACTGCCCACCTACAGATTTTTTTTCAGATTTGTCACCACCACTCCACAGTTCAGAGCCACTATTCAAGGAGGGGGTGTAGGACGCTCAAAAGTTCACCCTCTAGCCCAAATTCGCAGATGAGCACAGGACGCAGGCTTTTAAGTGAGGGAGATTTAATAACAGGAAACACAGAAGATGGAGAGAATTCCAAAGAACAGAGTTGGCTATCAAGAGTAAGGGCACCGCAGCGAACTAGCCTGCAGTTACCAATATCAACACAAAAACTTGTGCGCAGATACAGCACTCCATTGTGCTACGAAGGGCGTCTAAGTGCGGTGGTACGCAAATCGATAAGTTCCTCGAACTTGCCGCTGGGTGCCATATAGAATAGAGATAAAGCACCAACAACAACAGTTACAAGCCTATTTGGCCCTTTGACATCAACCCATTAAAAACGCCGGGTTGAAGACCAGAGCCCCATCCCCCCCAGAATGAGAGGCAAGTACTCCATACCAAGGGCGGATGCAGACCTTGTATGGCTGGAGCAAACTGAGAGGAAAATAAGTCTCGCAGTTCTAAACAGAAACTCCTAGTTTCTTTGAGGCTGCCCTAGCAACCGTTGTGGTGTGAGTTTCAAGACTTTTTTTGTTTATGTTAGGCCAAGGATTTTATATATTCAACAGGAGAGACGAGAGAACGTCGAAGAGGATAGGAAAGCTTGGAGGTGTTTTAGAGAGAGGAATTTGCATAAGCTCGTTTCTTAAAGAATTGAATTTCACAAGGGTGAGACGAACCCACCCGGAAAATCTATCCAGATCGCGAGAATAGAATAGGAAAGATTTAAGACGAGAGCAATTCTAGAAAGTAAAAGAGGGAGCAGAATCTTGAAATGAGTGAAAGAATGAAGGGTCGAGTCATTGGTATATGAGTGATAGAGTTGATGTGCAGGTGAGAGATCATTAATGAAAGTAGGAGATAAAGACAGAACCCTGAGAAAACAACCACTATTGACAGAAAAGGAAGAAGGTTCGCCCCATCAACAACAGCCGAATTGAGCGATTTGAAAGAAAGCTACGACATAATCTAAGCAAGAGAAAGAGGAAACCCAAAGGAGGGGAGCTTGCAGAGCAGCAATGACTCGTGCCATATTCGGTCAAATGCTCTTGGAATATGTCAAGCGCCAAGTCTCCCCGTAGTTCCTAAGAGCGAAAAAATAAAAAATCGTTTAGATAGGAAAGTATATACGCCAGAGAACCTCTAGCGCTGACAAGCCGCACTGGCTATCGAAAAGACGGAATGAGTTTTTCCAATAATCTAAGAAGTGAGATTGAGAAGGGTTTCAAAGATCTTAATAAAATAAAGTGAGGAGCTATAGCGCAGATAGTTTAAAGGGATCAGCAGCGTCTGCCTTATTTCGGAATAGGTTGACATGTGCGAGCTTTCCAACACTGAGGGAAAGTGCCTAGTATTGAGACATAGGAGTATAGTTTGAACGAGGCGCGGAGATAGACGGAACACACTCCCTTAAAACCATTGGGAGAATGCCATCTGGATCACCCGTCTTCCCTATCCTTCATAGGATTTCAGGGGCCTATGCACCCGATCAAATGTAATCACAGGCAAAGACCTATAGGACACCGAAGAGGAGAAGGGAGGAGGAAAGAGAAATGCCAGAATCGTCCTAGGTTGAGTTAGTGGAAAATAGGGAGGCCGAAGAGATGATTAGCCTTTTCAGTTGGAAAATTAACAACAGAACCATCAGAGGCAAAGGGATGATTTACAGAAGTTGCTAGAGATCTATTCTTTTGGCAAGAGGCCAGAAAGATTTTCTGTATGAGAGACCAAGGAAGTTAGCGAACTTTCGTTTGGAGTGAAAGCTTGCTGTTTTGCTCGTTCGAAGAGATATCCCTGCAAACGATTTCTAGCTGAATGAAAATTGGCGAGAGTGATGGAGAACGAGATTTTTCCACCCCCGATACGCACGTCTCTAGCCTGAATGCCAGAGAACAAGCCACGTGGGATCCTCCGTTGATGAGGAGAGAACAGATTTAGTTGAAGAAGGAATGAATTGCTAGTGGCCATCACACGATTACACGCTCCCTCCTTATCTCTTTAAATATTTATACATCATCTGTATCCTAACTGAGTAGCAATTTGCTATCATCTGCAAATTGTAAACCTATACTTTTTCCTGTTAAAATTTTTATATATGTAGGAACAGTGCGTCACTTGACCTAAGAAATCGTTACGAACCACAAACATGTCTTCTCCTCATTTTTTTTAATAAATACTTTTTTTTTTTGTACTTATGAATTATTTAATTTTATTATTGTAGTGTTTATTTTTATTATTTATTATTATTTATTTTGGATTATTATTATTAATTAGTATTTTTATTATGATTATAAATGTTTATTGATTACGTTTGCTTCTCATTAAATTCGTATGGGTTATTATTATTCTTATTGTTTTATATGGATTATTATTATATATATTATTATTTTATTTTATTATTATTTTATTATTTATTATATATATATTATTATATTTATTATTATATTATTTTATTATATTATTTTATTTTATTCATTATTATTATTATATTTTATAGTATTATTATTATTATTATTATTAAAGAGTTTTAAGTTATATTAATTTTGATCTCTTAAATAATTTCGGATGGTTGACTTTACCTTTATATATTTTTTATTTATTATATATTAGGATTATATGTTTATATTTATATTTTTGGGTAATATATTAGTATACTATATATTATTTTATATATTTATTATTATATTAGTATATATATATAGGGTATATATATATTAGGTGTATATATATATATATTGATAATGTATTTATAAATATATTTATATTGAGAGAGATGTGAGAGAGAGAAAAAAAAAATTTAAATATATTTTTTCATAATTAATCTGTTCATCGTCATCGTACATTTTTTTTTTCCCGGCATCGTTCGATTAATTTACTATAATCTCAATCGCGTCATCGTCATCCGTCTTTATCTCTTCTAATAAATCGTCTCCATTCACTGAAGATTATTGGGGTATATAGGAGGTAGTATAGGTATATTAATACTATAATAGTTTTATATTATGAGTGTTATTATATTATTATTTGTAATTATATTATATATATTATATAATAGTTTATATTTTTAATATTGAGTGAGTGGTTGTTATAGTAGATAAGGGGGGGTGAGGTATATATTTCAGGTTTTGCCACATAGTCTATTAAGATTAATGTGGGGGGTTGTGTTAGCGGTGGGGTTGGTTGGATTGGGTAGTCTGCGGAGCGGTAGGATATGCGAGCGGGGGGGCTACCAACCTCTCTGTTCTCGTGCGGCTAGATCGCTGTCCTCTGTCTGTTAAAGTGTGTGTAGAGGTATTTGGTTATGGTGTGGCTAGGTATTGATTTACTTTCTTGCACTAGTTTGTGAATTCAAATATCAGGAAGGTTGTTTAAATTATTTTTTTCTGTTGAGAGTCTGTATTCTTATCATCATTTTTTTATAATTAGTTCCAGCTACTCTCTTGGAACTTTTTGTTACAGGCCATCTATGTTAAGTATACCGTTGCTAATTTACTCAATCGTGGAGAAAACATTTTGCTTAACTTCCTTTATTATTATTATGGTATTAGATATAGTAGTCGTTGTTACTGTGGGTGATAGTTTTCAGATGCATTTGCACTCATCTGGTTTTCTTCACACTCTTTTAGAATTTTGATTTTTTTTATATTTGGTTCTGTAGATTTCGTTTTTTCTCTTTTAATTACTGATTTTACTGATTTTTTGTTTTAAATGCAAACCAAAGTGACGATTTAACTTATTTCTAATATTGTGTTTCTCAAAAACTATATATTGCTGTATATATTATTCAAAGCGTTTTTCTTATGTTTTATTTTTTTTTTGTTAAACTCCATCATTTTCATTTGAAGATGGGCAAAATGATTCCTTAAGCGTTGAGATAATGAACACGTATTTTTGCTGATTTTTTTGGTAATTTCTTCAATTTCAATTAGCTTGAATTAGTTTTGATATTATGTTCTTTCCACAACTTATATTTTGGTAATTATATTCTGGCGTACAAGCAAGAAGTTCTTTGATCTTTTCTTATTTGTAACTTTTACGTCTTATTTCTATTATATATGAATCGGAGGCCGGTTTTTAGAAGTTGGCCTTTCAAATCATTTTTCATTTTTTCATTTTCGGTATTCGTCTTAAGTATTTTTATTATAAAGTTTTATTATGACAATAAGTAGCATTCCGCAGGCAAAGAGCGCATGGGATTCTTTAAATAATGTGTCTATTTATCGGCATGTTTTACCTGCATCACTTAAGTATATATATAATATAGATTTATATATTTTTATATATATACTATAGATATATTATATATTTATTTATATTTATATTTTTTATTATATTTTGAAATTTATATATATATATATATAGGTTTTTATATTATATATATTTTATATAACTATATATTAGTATTATTTATTTTATATATTTTTTTATATATATATATATATATTTTATGTATATATATATATGATTATTTTGATTATATAGTTTTTTTATATATTATATATATATATATTAGTATATATTATTTAATACATTGACAGATAATTACTTTGGTGAAGTTTTCCTATTTAATTTTCCAATTAAGTGTTAAATGTTGCAGAGTTTGAACTTTAATTCAATAAAAATTATCTATTATAAACTGGCATGTCGAATTGAGTTCAGATCGTCTTTCATTAAGTTAAGATAACTATATATTGTCAATATCTATTTATATTTAAAGAGATTTTTCCACCATCGACGAGAAACTCTACGGGAGTTCACTTCGCTTTTTTTTTATTATACTCCGCTTCTGGTATTATATGTTTATCAAAATCAAAAGGGAGCGTTGTTTCTGTATGTCTCGCAACTATCATATATCTTCTTTTTTGTCCACGTGGATAATTATGTTGTTTATATACTTATTTTAGAATTTTTGCGACCTGTGATTCCCTGAGACATAAGGACCATTCATGAAATGACTCGGATTGAAAAATCAGACATAACGCTAGATATACTGTTAAAGTTATAACAAAAGCTCTGTTTAATAGGTTCCTGGCCTTGATGAAAGATATATTTTTAATGAGCAGTTTTTGGTTATTTTTGCCATAGGTTTATTTAATTTCCGTATTAAATATTTTTATGCTTAGAAATTTTTTCAAAAAGGCATATATTTTGACTTTATATGTCATAAATAAATTTTACACATATTTATTTATTTGATTCTGTGTTTGTGGCTGATTCTTATAGTAGGTATTATTTTATATTATTTTTTACTATAATATATATATTATGAGTTTATATAATATATATAGATTTATTTATTTTAATATATAATTTTTATTTTATTTAGGAATTTGGTCTGACTGTTTTAGAGATTTTAATCTCCATTAGCGGGATTCTAACCTGGACTCCGCATCGCTGAGGTAACAGTAATCCGCGTGCTCTTTATCCACCTTAGGCCAGTGCCCGTTTCAGAAAGAAATGTTTCCCAGTCTAGCTTGTATAAAGCCCGCCGGTCTTCTCCTCCTAATCAATTTGTAGAGTTACTCAAAGGCCAGGCCCCCATAATGAATTGTAGGTTCAAGGAGAATTTTACTTCTTCCACCAGCGTGGGATTTTCGGAACACTATATATAATATTATTATATTATATATAGTTATATTATATATAGATATATATTATATAATATAGAATAGTATACTTTAGTATATATATATACAGTGGGCTCGTCTATTAATGGGCTCCGGAGCTGGAGCCCCTCCAAATTAAAATGCCAGGCATAGGATGTGGAACGAAATAAAAATTTTGTCAAACTTAAAAGTGAAAAAGAAATTTTTTTTAACCAATTTGAATACATAAAAAACAGTAATTAACAAAGAAAATAAGAAAGAAATGCTTTTTGCAACAGCCAAATTTTATGTACGATATTTTTTTCAAAATATCCAATAGTTTAAAATTGGGGCTCCTATATTGCAGCCCTGAAAAAAGACCAACTTTATTAGTTCTTAAAAATAAGACAAAATAGCAACTTAACAAGAAAAAGAATACCAAATTCCTCATAGTAGTTTTAGCAAGTGCCAGTTTGGCATTTTTTGAATTATAGCACTTACATATTGTCTCATATATAAATTGCATTTCAAATCTTGAGGCAGTTGCTAGTTCGTCTTTTAATCTCCTTCTGTACATATTAAAGACATATTTTAAAAACATTATAAAAATCAGTTTAATTATTAGCTACAGAGGGATTTGGATGTGGTGACTTATTTTTTTTTTTTTTTTTTTTTGGGTGCTGGAAAATTAATGTTTATATGAAAATAAATTATTTATAATTTACCAGAAGAAAATAATACATTTTATCATGAATGCTCGATAAATGGATGTGCATGTGGTGTTAATTGAAATTGCAGCCCAAATATATGTTTAAAATTGCGTGCATTTTTTAAAATTTGTTATGTTAACATTTAAGATCATAATCATTTATATTTCTTATTTTAGCTCTGAAAGCCCTTCAAAGAAGGGTTTAAGGCTCCCTTCCACTATTGCAATTTCGCTACCAAACAGAAAATCTGATTTACAACGATTCTTCGAGGGATTTCAAAAAAGCAGCTTAATTCTGATCTCGATATTGCCAGGCCGTAAGAATGATATATATATATATAATATATATATTATATATATATATATAATATATATATATATATATTATATATATATATATAATATATATATATATATATATATATATATATATATATATATATAGTATATATTATATATATATATATATATATATATATATATATATATATATATATATATATAATATATATATATATATATATATAATATATATATATATATATATATATATATATATTATATATATATATATATATATATATATATATCTATATATATATATATATTTAAATTTTAAAGTGTTAATAATTATGAAAATTTTTACTTAGATTATCTGTTAAATAAATGTCAAGTCAACATTTTGGTAGCTATCCTAGTTATTTTAGATACAGGTGTCAGCTATTCGGAACGCTGGTTTATAATATAATATATATATATATATATATATATATATTATATATAATATATATATATATATAATTATATATACTATATATATATAATATAATCAAAAACGCGACTCCAGCAACTTTTACTACTCGTGCTCCTCTCTCTCTCTCATCTCTCTCTCTCTTCTCTCTCTCTCTCTCTCTCTTCTCTCTCTCTCTCTCTCTCTCTCTCTCTTCTTCTATGTATATATATATACGTATAATATATATAATATAATAGATATATATATATATATATATTATATATATATATTATATATATATATATATATAATATATATATATTAACTTGCAGCCCCTTCATGCCAAGTTTACACGAGCCCGCACTGTATAATATATATATATATTATATATATTATATATATATATTATATATATAATTATATATATAATATATATATCATATACTATCATATAATATATATTATATATATATAATATATATATATATATATATATATATATATATATATATATATATATTTATATATATATATATATATATATATATATTTATATATATATAATTAGAAACACAATTCAACTTTTCTCTGTCCTTATATATGTTCTGTGTGTTCCTTTTTATCGTAATCTTTCTTGGAGGCATCACTTGATAAATTGCAGAGTGGTTTCATCGGACATAATACAATATGTAATAATTGCGATTGTTCATGGGAAGTATATAAATTGCAGAAAGGGGTTTCCCAGCCCAACAAGCCATGCGAAGTTAGTCATTCATTATACCAACTCCGTCCTCATTTCCATAGATAGGCAATACCGAAATAAATGAAGCGTAGCTTCTTATTTGTAATTCCAAATGTTTGGTTTTTATTCATTTGTACGCTGATGATTTAATTTTTATTTTTTTCTTAAACTATAAACTATTACAGACACCATTTACATATATTTATCTGAAAATAATAATTTTTTTTTGAAATAGACCTAGATTAAAAATTTTGTTGCTTCGCTTTAGTTCGTTAAAATGTATATTTTGTTTTATTATAAATTATGATTTCCATTTTAAATTTTTGAATACAATAAATTAAAATAATTTTCTGAAAATATTTGGAATTACATTTTAGGATAGCTGTACATTCAATAAATAATCTAGGTCTCGATCTTTTACCTCACACTGAATCCTCTGAAACTATAATATTAAAAGCAGTTCATATTGAAGTTTTTAGCGTTCTTCTTAATATGTACCCTAGATCTTCTCATTTTTCTATCTTTCCCTTTTCCCCCAGCTGTTTTTATTGCATCCAACTCCGACGAGCAGTCAGCAATATTATAATATATATATTATATATATATATATATATATATATAATAATTATAATTATATATAATATTATAATATATAATACTATATATATATATATTATATATATATATTATATATATATAATATATTTATATATATATATATATATTAATATATATATATATATATATAATATATATTATATATATACTATATATAATATATTCATTATAATATATATCATATATATATAATATATATATATATATAATATTATATATATATATATATAGGTTATATTAATATTATATAATATATATATATATATATAATATAATATAATATATTATATAAATATAATAATATATATATATATATAATATATATATATATAATATATAATATAATATATATTCTCGACGGAAAAGTAAGACGTAAAAACGAAAGTTTCAAAAACAATTCTTTGAACAGCAAAAATAAGTAAGAGATGAAAATGCTAAAAGGGAAAATTAATATAAAAATTATTTGAAAAATATGGCAAATTTAAAATTAGAATAATAAATAGTATTTTCATAACAAAAGAAAATAAGATATCTAAAAAGTTAGTCAATATACAAGAGAGCTGACTGAAAAATGGTGACGGTACTGTTTTTCAAAGACATATACTTTTACTGTAATTGTAAGGAAAATGGCCTTAATATGAAACTGCTATAACTACAATTAGCATTCCAAAGGAAATCATAATATCCACATTCCCTCATATAGGAAAGCATTTACGGCCAATATGAGAAGCCCCAATATTCATACAAACTCCATTTCACCATTTATATGCCGTCTAAGTTATATCCAAGACCATTAATGTAGCTTTTGTCCCGTTAACGAATACCCACCTAAAATTAACCACTTCAGAATAAAACAAAAGCAATAAATTACTCCACATTGTTAATAAAAACGTAAATCCCCATAGCACATTACTACAATATTTACGAAATTACAAACTTAAGTATCTTCCATCTAAACATTCCTCAACTTCATTATAGGGCATGACTTTAGAATTAATTACATTACCTGATAGAAGGATTGAATAAATTATCCCTCTAAAAACTCAAAATATTTCTAAATTTAAATATTTAATTACAAAAGTTTTCTCAAAAAGATTTTGCACCAGGCCAACTAGACAGCCTAAACATCCGACACTCCATTTTGCTTAGACTCTCTACGCACACTTGTAACATTGAACACGATAATTTCCATAAAGACAGTTAGATTTCCGATATTCACCAATCACTCTCAGCATACAAAATTAACTAAAAAAAAAAAAGAACAAAAAGATGATCACTTATTCGAATTATAAAATTATAAAATTGCTAATGGAAACCAGTTTGCCTACGACATTTACCTACACATATGAAACCCAAAGAAATGACAGACTACTACTACTCCCTCGATCAAACAGTTAAATCTATCACCAAGAATAACTGAAAATATCGAACCATTTCATCCTCAAAGGACAAGTATAAGAATACAGTCCCTTCCTTTTCCTCATTCAGCAAACTATTTTATAAAGAATTTTCCGTTTGATGTATGTGGTTCCATTTTGTTGTTTAAGTTTTCTGAGAAGGGAGGCCTTTAGTATTTTTTTTGGTTCTTTTGAAATTTATCCTTTGGATTTTTTTTCGTCATATTTATTATGTAAAAGAGATGACACGGACGGGAGGAATGGTGATTTTAACGGCAACTTGTTGAATATATTTAGAGTTAATCTATGTCAAATCTGATTTGTAATTATCGAATCTAATAGATTTGCTCTAGGGGAAAAAAAGAGTGAACCTAGGAAACAGCTATCCGATAATTAGTGCAACAGTGCATTTTGAAGTATTAGCAAAAATTAAAATTGGTGTGTTTCACTCTCTCAGAGCTGACCATATAGTCTCAATAAGGCAAAATTAGTTAGATCCATAAAAAGCATTTATATAATCGTGCATATTTTAGTCCAGAGTTTGGTAATAACTTTTAATTTGATGATTTTTGGGGGTTGGAAATAGGGTGTTAAACATGTGTGTGTGTATTGTCTTATTCTTCATGAAAGTTAATTTGTTATATACATGGTTATTTGGACTTTGAAAACATCTGGTTTAGAATTAATGGCCATATATGATTAGAGTACAGTTATAAAAACATCATATATCGTCTATTATTATTGAATTTGGGCATAAGGGGACTCTCAGCAAATAAAGCATAATGGGTCTGCTTAAGAGTGTAATTTTAAGAAAGTAAAATTGTTGTATAATATCGATCTCTGTTTTGTTTATATACTTTTTATATATGTTAGCTTGATTAGATATATAAGAGCAAGGGGAGAACCAGTCTGGGCTTTATGATGGGGTACCAGAGTTTTGTTTATTCTATTTGATATAAGTGGGTTTTCTCTTGTCAAGAAATGTTGCTCCTTGCTTATATGAATCATGTTTAGATAGATGGGTTGGCTTAATGCTGAAATAATGTAAATATTAGCTCTTACTTTAATAATTACTTCGGTTATAATCATTATTTTATACTACGATTGAGAAAGGTTTGCATTAATATGCTGTTTAATATATTAGATCAATAACTATTTTGGAAATGATAATGTAGAATAAAGGCAACAAAAAAAACTTATTGGTTAAGAGGAGATTGAAACAGATATTTTTTTTGTTTTCTAACTCAATAATATATATAAAATTGGTTCAAAATATACTGAAGAGTGTTCGTATTTGTATAGAGATGATCAGCCAAGAACAATTTTTAAAGAATCGTTATAATTAGATTTAAGAGAGGGGATGATGGAAAAAAGTTATTTAGAGTTCTTGAGTAGGTAAATCGTAAAATATTGTGATTGGGATTAAACTTGGTGTATTTGTCAGTGGTGATCAGTGTTATTGATGATTTTTCAATCAGGGCCAATAGAGTGTCTTGACATTTTTCATTTTGGCCAAAGTATAAGATGCAGATTGGATTATATAGTAATGTTTTCTTGAGTAGATGTGTGATAGGCTTATTTATTTGATAGTAAATTTTGTGTGTAGTACTCATTTGTAGCTAAAAATTTGGGTTATATATCAGGGACGCGGGTGTTCCAGATATGGTATATAATATATTTTCGTTTTGCATATGAGTTATAGATGAATGGCAAAGAGATTAGAAAGCAACAGAAACCCAACATGATAAATTTTTAGTTCGAAAAGATAAGGTTTGTGTCAGTGCCTGGAGTATAACAAAGAAGACTTAAACAGGAAGAAATAGGGGAACAAAAAAATTGGCACCCATGAGGACTTCGTTTATTCAATTATTAGTTCTTGAAGGATCTTTTTAAACGGTGTATGGACGCTTAAGAATACCTGTGCAAGTGAGGTTTATGATATGAGATATTAGCAAGCCCATAATTTTATAATAAATTTGGGAAAGGGAGAGTTAGGATTTTTGAGATGAAAGAATATTTCTGGGTACAGTGTCGAATGCTTTACTGATATGTATGGCTTGAAGTATTGTGTGTGACAAAATTTTAAAGTTCTATGGAAGGGGTGTATTTCCTATGCCGTGTTTTTTACTTTACCAATAAATTTATAAGCCCCTCGTTTAGCTTTTATCGCCTTTGATAGTTGCTGTTATTGTAAAGTAGGTTAGAAGTAGTGGAAATTTTTTTGAAATCAAATCTGTAGTGGGTATGGGAACGTGAAAGGCGATAACTGGATTTTAATTAGTAGATAATATTCACCATTAGTTATAGCAAACTAGAAGTAGAGGAGGAGGTGGAATAAATGTTGATTGATAGAGGGGAGGTTTAGGGTCTTTTATTCATGGGGTTTTAAGGTTTCATAAGAGTTCTTTCCGTACTTATTATATTCAGTATAGGTTTTGTGTTTCCTCTTAATAGTTAGGAAAGGAGTTCATTTTTTGTGTAATTTTTGTTTGGAGCAAGATGTGTAATTTTTTTTGTAACCAATTCGAAATCCTGCTTGTAGAAAAAATAATAAATGATACCACCATGCGGCTCTCGAAAAATCTTTTGATTGTGGATTGATAATAGAATTATAGATAGAAAAACATGGACATTTTAATATTGTGTGATGATGTGTATATAAAAATATATTATAGGTTTTCGTTATATATAAAAAAAGGTTCTTAGAGGGTCTTAAGTGATGCTTCGCTATTGTATATATAACGGTTAATTTTAGGGTTACTAATAGTATAGCATGGACCCTCGTAATTTCTAATGGTATTAGTTAATATGGGGTAGGTTGGGATTGATTTTGTTATTTTTTTTTTTGAGGTAGCGAATAATTTTCAATTGATTTGGTATGATTGGGTTGTGCTTGGTGGGAGATTTGTGGTGGAGTAAGTGTTGGGTGCCAGGATTATATGCGTTTGTTTGACTAAGAAAAAAACCCCAACAAACACAAATATTGTCTTAAAGATAAAAAAATTTATATACAAATATAAAATAAATTAAAAACTATCTAAAATTAAAAAGAACGCGTTTTTCTCCCTATATATTTTATAATTATAATGCACATTAAAATGAATAAATACTTAAAATAGAAAACCACCTCATAGTAATAGTACTCGATTTTAACAAAACAAACTTTCATTTCTATTTATTTTTTGATCTTTTTTTTGTGGGCAACGAATTTGAGTTATTATTATATTGGCATTGTTGCTTGGAGGATGGGAGAGGGTTATTTTTTCATCAATATTAAACTTCGTTATTTGAGTGTTGTTGTGTTATTTTGGGAGTTTGTAGATACGTTTAAACTACCGTATTCAACGTTATATTTTGGTTTTACTTCAGAGTCGTTTTCGCGCATGTTGTGCGATTTTAGGGGGTGGTCTTGGATTTATTTAATATATCTACATATGGGTTGAGATGAGGATTTAATATTTTTCATATTATTGCGCAGTTTATGTTTGAGCAGTCTCATATACTAAGGGATTGTATGATTTCTTTGGTGTATAGTGATGTTCCATTGTTTAGCAGTTGCAGGATTTACAGGTGTTAATGAACTGCGAGTTATGTGTGTATTGGTTTCATATTTGTGTTCTTTTGGTATGTAAAAGAAAGTCTTTGTGGTGAGGGACTTTTTTTAATTATAGGGTAGGCAAACGAGATTCTTTATGTACTTTTGAATTTGCCAATTTGCCTTGTGTAGATTTGTCATAACGTACGGTAAAATGAAGGTTAAAAACTTTTAGGTAATAAGACTAAGGTCTAGTAACCGGTCACAGCTTCTAGCATTTTTGGGATACCTAATGATATATTCTAATCAACGGAATATTACGAGATTAGGATATCTTATCCTCATATTTGTATTATTTTGGTATTTTAGCGGAGATCCATTTATCGTAAGATTCGTTTATTAATATGGTTTATCGTGTATGATATTTGTTCTCTACCTGACGTGTATGATTTTTAAGTACTCCCGCGCCCCTTATTCCTATTCAACTTCAATAGGACGGTATATACCTACATCACGGTCAACATACGTGTAATAGGAATTATAGACAACCCCAATTGAATATCCTAAAATATACCAGCTGGAAGATCCATGATATTCTTAACATGTTCCCATCCTCATCACTGGCTCCAGCTCATTTGCTTTGGAAAAATGGATTTATAAATTTACCGTATTACTTTCATAAACGTTACAGTTCATTCTATACTACATTAACTTTCGGAAAAATTACAATTTTATCTAAATATCTTATTTCTAAGAGTTTTTCCAGTCTAGCTCTGCAACCGGCTCCCGCTCCGGCCCGTTTGCTCTATCCTCTCTACTTAAATATATTAACATCGGCCCACTACTTTTATCATTCATTATTAGATTTTACTTTCTCTTAATCATTTTTAAGGTTATTCGAGGGCAGCTACATCCCCTCCCACGGGCTTAAAAACAGTGGCATGAAACAACGATCTACAGCATTTGATTTAAACCAATATCCAAAAAAAGTGAGATGCCAATCTTGAGGGGAATAGATGTCTTTAACCCATTCATTGCTAATGCATGACTTTTTTAGGACATAATTTGCCTTCCTTGAAAACCATAATAAATTGGACCCCCGCTGGGGCCACAGGAGAGGAGCTTTGGCAGTTCGGGAAATTAAAACCACGGGAAATCCCCAAAATTTGGGACGTTTGACCTTTATTTGAGACCCGTCATGATTTTTTTTGGACAAGAGGTTCTCTGCCCTCCACGAAACACATGTTGATGTGTTCCAAAACCGCAACAATTCATTTGCGCCGCTCAGCCAAAAGCGGGAATCGACTCGGCATCAGCCATTACCAATAATTCCACACCAAAGCTCGGAGATCTTATAGCGAGTGAGAAATAAGAAAAGTTGAGAAACATATTTTAGAAATAAGGAGTAGGGGCATTCACTCATTCTAAACCATGTTAAGAGAGCACCGATTGCATTACAAAACCCCGGTAATCGATTCACCATCATCGATTATATACTAATCGATACCGACATCGGGTGTATTCCATGACACAACCGAATATTAACACATCGCTAGAAATGACATCAATTAAACGGGGGCGGGCGGTTACTAACCATGGTTAGGAGTGGCTATGATTCCATCTATAACCACGGGAATCGATTTCCTTTACCTTATAACACAGGTTAGGACACCTAAAATCGAGGGTCTATTCCTGTGTAGGGAAATACCATGCTTAGAAGTTGATAGAAGGTGGGAGATTGTGTATATAAACCATTGTAGGAATGATGCGATTCATTATGTAAACACGTGGGAATACGATTCCATATACCTTATAACATACCTGGATAGGCACCTAACTAGGGTATATTCCGTGATGTAGGATATCCATCTAGAAAGCTAGAAGCATGTGAACGTCACTTCTAACCGTATTACCAAAAGTAACCCATACTGCTTATGTAACTTTGTAATTATTTTGGGGTTGAGTATTCTTGTTGTTGTGTATGTTATTATAATTTTATAGACTGAGGAAGATCTGATTTCTGTGTTATCATGTTATGTTGGCGAAGAGAGAAGGAGAAGAAGGAAAGTGATGTCTGCGAAGATGTTTTGATTGGTTAGCTTTGTGTGGAAATTCTGGTGCGAAGGTCTTTTGTTAATTTAATAATATTAAGGTATCAAGCTTCGTCGAGGATAGTGAATTCCTACTGTTAAATTGTGAGGTGTCCCCAAAAAAAGTATACCAGGCATGTATTTGTACTGCACGTTGTATAATCGCATCCTAATTATTTAGTGTTGTTGAGAGTATTGATGGGGTTTAAAGTTGGGTTTGTAGTTGTTGGGTCAATATTGAGATTTGACGGTCTCCGGGATGATTATATCTTTTTATTATTGTTTTGTAAGGAACGTTATTGTTGAAGAGATAAAAAATGAATGTCACCAGGAGAGCGTAAAATTAGTGGAAGGGTAAGATTTTTAATTTAAGGTAAGAAGGTGGTTTCTGGTGTTAGGTGTAGATGAAAATGTTATTAAATTGGAAGTTTGTTTTTAATAATTTAATTGTTATAATTTTAGAGTGTTAGTGATTGCTAGCTGGGAGAGTATCAAGAGCAAATGGAGTCGTATTCATAGAATAATGATTACGTTTATTAGAATGTGATGTTCTTTGGGTGTCTTGTTGTGGGGTATTGGGTCTTCACTAATATAATGGGTTCGAAAATAATTAATGTGTGTTGATACATAGTTGGGTAGCTTGTTAGTAGAATGAGTGTGAGGATTTCATTAATAGTTGCTGTTAGTTAATAGATCCCATTTTTTTATTCTCTCTCAAGTAATGGTGGGTTGTTTTTATAAGTATCCAAATAAGTAAACCTATTTATAGTTTCTGTGTATATGTTGTTAGATATATATATATAAGAGTATATTATAAATCGTAGGGGGTGTAATATTTTATTATGTGGTGCATCAAGGTATAGCTCAATTATGAAAAAGTATTAGTCCTCTCTATGTTGGGGTGGATGACTGAGGCAAACTTGAGTAAAAGGAGTAAACTATTTTTTTGATAGGTTCCTTCTCTTGCAGTGGAAACATTCTATAGATTTCTGGTTATCCGTTATGCGTCTGTTCCAAGTTGGGACAAGATAATATTTCGTTAGGGGACCAGTGGTGGTTGGTTTTTTGCTTATCTCATGTATGATTATTGTTTTATTTTGGTAGTTAGTGGCAATTGGCGCGTGATGAATAAAATGTGTTATGAAATTACTCATTAAATTATTTTAATATCACTATACAATAGATAAATGTAAAGATATGTGGAGACCTTGAGAAGAGTAGCTCTCTCTGATTGTAATAGTCTCAGTGCGACCTGAGAGTCAGGCCCGTCTCGAGGTAATTCAAAATTCACTGTATGCACAGCTAACATATTAGATGCTAATACAGATCACAAATTTCGCTACATGGTGCCAAAACAGATACTTAGGAATGAGGAATAGTTATATAGATAGGTTATTGTTGCGGGACATGGTAACCGAGATGCACTTAATTGATATATGGTTTAGTATTCAAATGAATGTTTATAAGTGTTAGGCTTTAAATTTATAAACGCGCTATACAAAGATTAGAGTAATCTTATGATGTTATATAAGGAGAAAATATTTATCATGACATTAAAATTAAATTGAATGATGATATAAAATCGATATTGGAAACATATCGATAAAAATAAGACATTAATTTAGATAGAGATAAGCAAACTGGTATTGATTTAAGTGAGTGATTATTGTCTTAAAGTTGTGTTCGTCTCTTCTCTCTTCTGAATGGTCAGTGTTATGGAGAAGTGGTTCGTAGAGATTCCTGAACATATCGTGCCTTCTATGTCTCGTCCGAACAGGGTTAGGTGTTGGGGCTTGTGTCGTGGTTCCAACCCAGTATATTGATGCCGGATCGTTTACTCTACGATGGAATTGGGAATATATAATTTCTCTACATAATAATTTTATGTTATTATATTATATATATATTATATACCATATATATATATTATTCTAAATATTATTTTAGGTTAGGATAAAACTGCTATATATACTTAATATAATAAATAATATATATAATAATAAATATATTTATTAATACCTTCTACTATAATAAATATATTATATATAAAGTATGATTTTTGTTTATAGGTATATCGTTACAGAATGTTTTAAGTGACCGGACATGATCCAATGAATCCTTTTCAAGATTGCGGGAATCAGTGGATAGAAGAAATTCTGAAATAACTTAGGCATCTACACACCCGGAGTCCCAAAACGACTCTTATATCTGCAAGAGTACCTCAACTGGTTCTGAGCAAGTAGGACATGAAAGGTCTCATATATATGAAATAAGGATAAACAATTATAGATTCTTATCATGTAGGGAAAAAAACTTGAAGTTTATGTTTAAATGGATAAGCGCTTCCACAGAGACAGAAGGTATGATTTTGGAATTCAAGCATCGGTTGAAAAAATTTATGTGTTTCATGTGGAAATTTGAGAAAAAAAGGCAGATAAGAAAGAAAGAAAAAGACAGAGAGAGATGATAGTCCAGCCAAAACGATCAATTTTGGCGGGAGCAGCAGTTTTTTTGATTCCTTTACACAAAATTCCTACAAGACTAAAAGTTGAAAAATTCATATTAATATTATTTATCTAATTGTATCTCTATAGGTGTTCTTAAACTGACGTTTTTTAAGGACAAATTTCAAATATTTGTTTCGGTTTTTAATATAATATGACCTCAGACATTAGGTTTCATTTAGTTGGTTGAGAAAAGTAGTATACTTTTAATACAGAAAAAATTTGAAACTGTGTCTAAATTACGCCTTTTATCTTTTAATATCTCGTCTCATCCATATAAACGAAACCTTTTAGTAACTCATTGAGTAAAGTTATACGATGTGTTATTACTAAATTTCAACATTCTGATAGAATACTAAAATTGGGTTAATTCTTTGCTAAAATTGGACAGTTTTTACGGCTTTTTGCAGTGCTCATATTGGAAAATTATATGTGGTTTCACTTGTTATGAGAATGCAATGTTACAAAGAAGCAGAAAGGAGAGAGAAACTATTTATTAGTCTTTTATTAAGATTAGTTAGATTCTTAACCCGGTATTCGATTTGGTCGTGTTACTGAAAATCTCTGACAGATCTCCCCCAAATGTGAGAACGCAGTTACTCCCAAATAAGTGAGCGGTGATTATTGAAATGACTTAGTTATAATAACAATAGTGAATATTTGTATGTCTTTGCTCTAGTGAGGATATACCAAATATTTCAAGTATTATATCGTCCCAGCCTAGTGGCAATGAACCCCCAAGCTTCTTTGAGGCCACTTTAGGAACTTTGCGAAATTTTTGAGAGAGACACTATACGCTATGACAACTTATTTTAGATAATGTTTCATTAGAGGAAAATAGATATTATATTGTTTGTATCTCTACTCAAGGTTGATGGACGTAGGGGTTCGTTCGAAATAGACAGGGATAATAACTTTTGAGCGTGTTAATTTTCACGGCTGTATTCTCTAAGGAGAAGATTTAGAAGATAAGAATAATTGCTAAGATTTAGGAATCTTTTTATTAAGAGTTGACTGAGATAAAGAAACCTCACCCTACGAAAAATATCTTATACTCCAACATTTGATCAAGCAAGATAGTGAATTTGTTGGAGATAGTAATGTAGATGTTATTAACTAATATCTCCTGAAGATCTCAAATTAAAAATTGTTAAGCAAATATTTGAAATGAGACGAAGCACGAGTGAGTAGTGCTGTGATCTCACCGTGCTTTTGAGAAAAAAAAAACGTGTGAAAGATGAAGTGTTTTTAGTTAGAAATTGAGCTTTGACTTCTGTCAGAAGAAATGCGTTGATACAAAAGAGTAAAGAGAAATGTAGAAAGTATTTTTAAATAATATATCATAAGAACTGTGTGTTAGAACCAAACAATGTGGATAGAAAGGATTATAGATGTCGTTGCTTAGATCATAGATCTAGGTGACTATGGGACGATGTGTTTCTTAAAGTGAAAGCAAAATATTTCAATATGAATATTGGATGATTACTTGTTAATATATATTATGCTAGAGAGGTCGTTACAACATTAAATATATTCACAAAAATAAATATATGTTATGTAGATATGTTGAAAACTATTGTTTCTTCATGTAATAAAATAAATTATAATATATCAATTCTTAAAATTACAGTTTTTCTTATAATAATTTTTCACATATTTATAAAATTTAGATATTAATCTTACGTTATTAAAAGTACGTTACTCTTATTACTTATCATATAACCAATAAATATTATTGTAAACTATTTCATTGCTAAATTTACAATAAAATTATGAGTTTTTAAATCATGGGTATTTAACAGTGCAATTTTGTGAATAATAAAGAGGGTAATAATATGTGATCTGTTACATCTTTGAAACTCGACTCCTTTCCAACAAGTTATCTCGCAGAAAAGCAGAGAAAAGAGATTATATTAAATTGTTTTGGTCGTGGTGTAAATATGTTGTGAGCTTCTCACTTGATGAAATGGAAACAAGAATTTTAATCACAAGGATCAGTAAAAGAAACCAATATCCGGGGACAATTACGTGAAAAGAAAGCTAGTGAAGCCTTACGTATATTTTGACACTTTTTATTACCCTTAATGAGAACTTCGTCACCAGTCCTTCACAAACAAAATTAACCTACTTTTTGCTTCATGGGACAAGGTGTACATGGACCTTATTCGATCTTATTGAAGGACCATCTCGCTTCTCGTATTGTGGGTTTACTCTAAATAACAATTGTCTCTCAAAGGTGAATACTTTTTCCTAAAATTGGATACGAAGCCCTTAGCCCTTCTCTGTCTACTATAACTACTTCCTTCTAATCTAATTGTCACACTTTCCAATATCGCCATCTGTGCAACTTCCTTATAAAGTACTCGTCATCTTTCCTTTCAGTATATTAGTAACTTTGCCCACATTCCATGATGATTTGAACTCTCACTATTTGCCAGCTTTTTATTCATCTAAATCGGTCTCGCCCAAGATCTCTCTCAGGACTCGATCCGAAAGCACACTCACCAGGTATTATATATTCCACTATAATCAAGACGTATTTGAATCCATTCTCTTAGTCATTGAATACAAAAAAAACCTATCTTAATGATGTTTCATTATACTTTACATTAATATTTTGCTCCACTATTACTCACTTTATATCCAAAAAGCCTTATTACGAAAACAGAAGAAACATCTCCTTTATTAATGCATACAAAGAGAATGTAAACAATTTTCATTTTTATCCTTAATTTACATTCTTCGATCAGCTCTCTCTCTTCTATAATGAAAATCATTGACAACACTCTTGTTCATGTTAATTGTCCATTTGGAACATACTTGTTACTTTTTAATCTTATACCCTTGTCCAAATTCTAGTACTTAGTATTTCATCCCAATTAATGCTCATGTGTGTCGAAGAGCTCAGTCTAGTATCTCCTTTTCATTTTAGAACCTAGCGACATTCTAACAATGAGAGATACTTTTTAAAGTTCTCTCTATATTAATTACAGTGGCCTATTCTCTCTCTCAATCGATTAATATTTAAGTTTGCGCCACACCATTATCCAACTTCCTAGCATAATCTCTATTTAGTGTAAATAACATAAACACTCCTCTTAAAGGACGATCTCATCCATTTCTCTTTTTCCAATACTACAAACATTTATGCAAACAATTTGAAATTGTATTGTTAAATCTATAAAATGTATTTAAGTGTGACTCAAGACACGTTGTTTCTGAATTAACTCTCGCTCAAATCCAACATAGCTTCACATTCGCTATGACTGTCCTCCGGACTCACAGGTCATTTTTAATCTGTCTACGCAGAATTTTTAGCTGTAATACAAAAACTCCTCGTTTTATATAAACTAATCTTGGTTTTATTTTCTTTTCATATAATGTATAAACTCCGTTATCGACAAATTATTAACTTACAAAAGTTACAATGTGCCGCGAGCAATATTAAGTAGAGAATAGGCACACGTGCCTCCGACTCTTGCCTTTCTTCATATTCTCCATTGCTAATTTTTTATAAAGAGACTTTCTTGTCTGTACCTTCCACCTCTCTAATAACATATAATATATCGACCCATCCAGACTCTCAGTAATTTTGTAATTACCAAAGTGGATAGTTAAACATATTCCCTTCTGCCATACTAAATTTTCGCTCTCGCTCTATATTTAAAATTAAACCATATATTTAAACTTTATCTATTCTTACGCACGAATAACTATCGTACATTTCTAATTATTCAATTATCTCCGATTAATAAGTATTTCGCTTAGATCTCACACCCAGCTTCGTAGATAATAATACGTAGAACCATGACACAAAAAACAGTTTTCGCTCCTTTTAATTTCGATATATAATTATTACCTTTTATATTACTATTAATTTCAACTTCCATAATTCTTATTTTATTTCGCCTTTTTATTTCTTTCAATTCATTAATATTTTTTTCACATGTATAACATTTTGAAGTATGTGTCACATACAGTCTAATCATATCTCTACTAATTCTAAAGTACGAGAACTGCTATATTAATCGTCGTTAATATACATACCAATGTGTCGCGAGTCCTGATTCTAAGTCGACACTGACGATCTAATGCTCTTGCTTATACATTTGACAATTTAACCAGGATTATCATATGCTTTCATATTTACAGCACCTCTATAAACTAATTCCACAATAGGATCTCACATTACTCTTTATCCTTCTATACCCTTATATTTGTTTACGCGCATTTTTTTGGTGAAAACTATTAACTGCATCTCTCACTATCGCTGTAATTCCTCATCTCTGAGAATAATAGCCTACCTAATAGTGTTCTCGTCTCAACACAAAATTTCCAAAATGCCACTCCACAGAGCTCCCATGTACGCATACACGTATCATGATATTTCATCAGCAGATATATATTATGCTCATTTTATACATTTGTCGATTATAAAATGGCTCTCATTAATTGATCACTTAACCATTATTTACACGTATATTATGCTAATTTTCCAGATTCTCTCCCGCAAAATATATACTATTCATCTTTGTACTGAGCTTACAAAATATATAACTCAGCATTTTACAACTATATGCTTCTTCAATTATGTATTGTAATTTGTAGTGTCTCCTTCAACTGTTAACCTCATTAATAAGTATACTTAATAAGTCCATAATCGTCTGTTGATATAATCTCTATAAGGATGTTCCTCCTTAATTATACAATTTTTCAACATTTCGAATCTCTCGTATATACCATTCCAAGAGAGCCTTTAACACATACTTCTGTCGTGTTATTCTCCTTTCCTTCTCATAGAAATTATACTATACAACCTGCTCATCTGCCTCTTTTCCTACAGCGTGTACTATATACTATTAGTATTCTGAATTTTATGACCTACACTCATAATAACTCGTTCCAAATATACTAGTTCTTTTGTAGTAAATTCTCTCTCTTATCCTCTCGCGCTCTCTTTATACGATTTTACATGCGCTTCTGCCATTTACTTCATTGGAAAACCTAGTCTTTATCTCTCTATCCGACAGACTCTCAAACTTTTAAGTATAACATTCTTATTACCAAATGACGTTTATTTATAATCATACTTCTTCTGCGCGTATTTTCAATTACCAACAACCAGGCCTATTTTGATATACAATTATTTTCATTTAAGAGGATAGTTCGTTTTACTTTTAAATGTTTGGAAGAGATTCGTAGTTGAACTCGATTGCTGTCGTGCATAAAATATATTTTCAACTACTTAATTAACATTGTTCCACATAAAAGTTCTCCAAGCTGCTATGATAAAATACTGAACTCACTGTGCATAACTTTTATTATAATTGTTTATTGTAGTGTGGTCGATAGTCTTTATTAAAATATGTATATAATAATATATACGTTATTTTTAATATTGAATATATTTCAATTAATATTATTTGTTATTATTTATTATATATATACCAAATAATATATATAATATAATATATTCTTAATATTATAGTATTTTATATACATAATATGTGTGTGTGTGTCTGTAAATATAACATACTTATATATGTTATTATTATTAATATATATAAAAAAATTTTATAACTATTATATATCTTAAAAATAATTATTATGCTTATTTCTAAATATATTTATACATAATATATATATCTTATAATCAATAATTTATATAGAACTATTAAATAAATATATTTAGAAGGAAAGTCACTATAAAATAATTTAACTATTTTGAATAATATATATATTATTTGGTAAATCTCTTTATAAAATATTAAGTTTTTATTAACTATATTATATATAGTATATTATTTCTATATAGACATAGAAATATAATACTTATATCAAATAAATATTAAATTTATCTATAATTGATATAATAATATCTCACTCTCTATATATAATTTCTCAAACATATAATTCAGACAGATAAGGAGAATATCTAATAGGTGTATAGGATATATATATATCAAGGTGGTTAATAAATATAGTAGTATATATTATTAATTAAATTGGGTTATTTATATTATAGGTTGATCTATAAAATTGATCAGTTTAGTATTTTTATTAATTTGATATATATATATATATTATTATATATATTTATTATTACTAATAATGGTAACATATGCTTGATTAGTAATAAAATATTTTTGTATATTATATATAAAATCGAACAAAATACTGTATATTATATATACCATCATAACCTGCAGCTTCTATTTAGATATGAATAACCTGTTTATTTAAATTAAAAAAATTAATACTAAATATAATATAATATATACTTCCCTTATTTATATTTATATAAATATATAATATAAATTTTCACATAATTACGAAAATTTATAGAACTTCCTCTTATAATATGTACGTAATTATTTTTCTCATTAAATAATAAATATATTCAACAATTTGAAAATTATTTGGTAAATCTTAGTAAATTAAAAATTAGTTTTTTAACCGGAAGTTGCGTATTTGAAAAATGTATGCAATATGTGCATCGTATTCAACATGATACGCACGGGGAGAGACGTGTCAATCGTATTGAGTGATAAATAAGAGTTCAGGTATACATGGAAAATATATCAACGAGGTGACGAAATTATTTTCTAAGTCTTTCTCTAAGTTTTCTTTCTCCATCTCTAATCTTTCTGTTTTAGGTTGCTTAAATTTACGTTTTTTAATAAATTTCAATAGTTTATACTCTCAATAGATTGTGAGTTTATATTTTTTAGCCAAGGTTCGAGTTTGGGAGCTCCTATACCAAAATATGACTCTAACAAGAAAATAATAACAAAAATAATAGATATTTATATATGAAAACCTGTGTTATATATTTATTTATATATAAATATATAATTTTATATAAATATATTATATAAAATATACTCGTATTTGTTTACTTAATAATAATTTTCTATTTTCCTATTACATTATATATTTCATAGATATCTTTAAAAAATATAAGTGATAATATATATACTCTCGTAATTTTATTCACTCAGTGGCATAAACGTTACTCTGCGAAACACAGTGATCTCACTTGGAGAGTTATAGGTAGTGATTTAGCGATTAATATCTATAAAATAATATTTAGTTAAGTTTTATATTATATATTATAATATATATCGTTTTATCTTCGCATATTATGTTAAAAAATTATATAAATTATGTGTTTTTTAATACATATATAATATATTATTGAATAAATATACTCATAATTTATATACATATACAAAATAATAGCTCATAGAAATAAAGCGAATTATATTTAATTTATAATAGTTTTTTATTATAATATAGCCAGACTCTCGAATAACTCGAAAATCATATTATATATTATTTGAGAATATAATACGTCTACCTATTTACTGCTGTTTTCATGCTGTTTTTCATTTTTTATTTTTTACACAAATTACATAAATATTATAAAAATTCACTTTCCAAAAATTGATAGTATTTTCGTTCTTTAGTGACCTAAATCATTTTTTTTAGAATAGAGCTACTTCGATTCTCCTAATATAAGATTATTCGTTTATATATAAAGCTTTTTTTTTGAAAATATAACAATCGTGTGATTGCTATACTTCTCCATATTATTGACAATTATTTTCACTTAATTTTATGATAAATAATATGTAATAAATATCAAATAAAAAAAATAATCGTTAATAATTATAACATTCATTTATTTTCCAATATTCTAAGAACAATCAATACATATCGATACATAATCCTTCACATTAAACAACTGCACCACTATAGCCATCAAGATTATTATCGCTACTATATATTACACAAGGGAGTGATCTGAGAACGAAAACTGTTATCTTCTACTAAATTTTATATTAATACAGAAACATTTAGATTATATATAGGAATTATAGGATAAGATTAGTAACACTATCACTTTATCTAATTATGATGGGAAGGAATGCTTACGATATATCGAAAGAAATAGTCCACGTTCATATATGGGAATTTTACTATAAACATCATTATCTCTCGAGAATATCAGTAACATCATATCCCTACAGTTATTGTCAAGATATTTGTCAAGCGGGACATTTCAATTTTTTGTCGTTCATATTAAATAACAACCTTAGACTACTATTTTCCCTTAATAATAAGATTATGTCTAAAGATATTCTTAAGAAGGTAGAAATAACCGTATATTAAAATTTAAGTTTCAAAGAAGTTAATTATATAATTGTTAACTATAGTGATCACAAGAGAGACGCGCTCGCTGGCTACGCTCATGTAGTTAACATTTCTACCCTGGCCCTGATCTTTATATATCTGCCTTATATATTATGATTATATAAAGATAATAATTTATAATATTATTATATCATAATATTATTTTTAGTTTATAATTATATTTAATAGAGAATTCCCATTAACTATCATTACTATTATATATTTAATGTCCAAAGATAGTTATATTGCGTATTTATTGTTTAATTATAATTATCACATAATAATAATATATAATCATATAATTAATTCTTAAGTATTTATATATAATTAAAAAATTATATTAACTTCTATATATAAATATATCACTCTCTATATTCTTCTATAAATAAATTATCTTTTATTATTTTCATACTATTCATATTACAAATTTATTTTGAAAATATTACTTTCATTGATAATTTAATATAATGAACTTCTATATTGAATACAAATATTTTTAGTAGCAAAATTATAAAGAATAGGTTAAAGCATAGATCACTTTACATTCATTGGTATTATAATTATTTGATCTGGGGAGAGAATATCGGTAATAGTATACTATTAATTGTGATATATATATGGTTATATATGAAATATCGGTATATATATATATATTTAATTTCAGTCGATATTTATGTGTGAAAATAAAACAATAAACACAAAAATAATTATAATACATAAAACTCACGAAAATATCACACATAGTGTGAGATAGCTTCTTTTAGTTGGAGGACACATTAAATAGTCCATCGGGTTGTGTGCATAGGGAGAAACACTAACGTGCACAAGAATATCTACTGGTTAGTCATTTTAATACGTTAGTTTGTATTAATCATTAACGTGGCTTGAGTGCTGCATAGTTAATATAAGATCAGTATATTTATAGATCGAACAACATTCACATTTCTAGCTCTCAAACTAGCACCTTACCTTTTGTCCCTTCTCACTTGCCTAATGAGTTAGTTTCTTACCTACTAAGCTAGGAGTCTTCTCTATCTCTCTCTTCTTAATACTCTCCTCTCTCTCTCTCCCTATATATAAATATACGTGTGCTTCATAATTTTGATACCCTTATAACTTTGAAGTAATAAATATAAATAATTATAATTATATATTCTATAAAATTTTATATAAAAATAAAATAAAATTCTTAATTCTTAGTAATAGAGGTAAGTGCTATATATTCTGAATAAAGAAATCTTTGTTATTATAATTTAGCAGAATTTTTATCTATAAGTCAAAACAAAGGTGAATAGTTCGATCTATTTTCCTAGATATTTATAACATTTAAGAATAAATTATTATATTACTTATATTGTAACCGAGGATCATTTTCATTTCTATCTGTAGAGCTAATATTTTGGCTAAGGTACACATTTCTTTCATGTAAGTAAATAAATTTTCGCCATAAATATTTAATTCATTTTAATATCTTTTTCTTTGGTTTTTTTTTTTTTTTCTGGGGAAAAGCGGAGAATGTGGGGGAAAAAATTATACCCTAATTGACTGTCTAATATCGCTTTAAATAGTTTCATAGTTATTGATATGCAAAAATAAGATGTACAATTTTCAAAAAATGATATATCTAAAAATAATATGATTGAATAATTTGAGATTAAGATAAATAATACTAGATAGCAAGCGAGTGTACGTAAACCCATTCTTACTCAGATGAATACTAAATGAAAAATTATTATTACAATATATTTTTGTTTTATTATTATATATTATCTATATATAACCAATATATACAAATAATACAATATATATTATTATGTAATATTTCCATATAAAAAAGTTCTTTAAGGAATAAAATTGATAGTGTTAGCAAACAAAAATAAATTATATTAACTTTACTTAAATAATAATAATACGTCACTTTCCGGCTATTATATAAAGTATTTTAATTACATACTTCCTTGACTCAAAATTCATATATATATAGTAAATAATACTTAGTTATATAATATATACGATATATACTCAGAAATATATTATATTATACCTAATTCTATATATACATTTATTTTGTAAATTAAATTTTGTGATTATAATGTCTTATATAAAAATTATGTATATATCATATTTATATCTTTAATACAGGGTATATTACTTAGAGACACTCTAAATAAGCATTTATATGTATATATTATTATAATATAATAAAATAATAATATAAATTAATATGTGATTTTCTAAATATTTGTGATAAATTACCTTTAAACAGTGTATCATATCAAAAAAGCGCAGTAAATAAATTATAAAATAGATGTGAATATTTATTTCAATAGTGAGTATTATATAGGTGTCTTATAAATTGACTGTTTTTTTAATTAATATATGGTAGATAATAATAATTAATTATTCATATATTTAGTTTTTATTTATTATATTAAATACCTAATATACTATATAAATATATATATTCATATTACTCTATACATATATATACTATAATAGCTATGTGTGTATATATATATTAAATATGTTATATATAGATAACCTATATGTATTTTGTTAATAAAAATTGATATTTATATTGATAATATATAATAAAATAATATTTAAATATTATCTAAAATATCCTCAAGTTTATTTTAACTATATTAATATAATAGAATTTTATCACTACTAAATACAAATTTAAAACTCTAAAAGTACGATTTTTTATCACAATTTTACACGTAGTCGACAATACATATTGGTTTTAAAATATACTGATATATATATCTGTTATTAAAATCATATATAATATTAATAATTTAGAGTTTTAATATATATATTTAACTCTCATATATATGAGATATTATAAATATATTATTAAATAATAATAAGATTTGAAAAAAAATATGGGGTATTCATAATATGAAACTGTCTTATCTATAAATTTCTCATATATTATATTATTAGTATTAGAAGAAAATAGAGTAAATTATTAAATAATAATTTTAATTTAGTATATATATATTACTGTGAGAGATTTATTAATTCTGAATTAAGTATTTTCACATTTTATTCTTTTATTAATAATGTAAATAGTTGATTTTTTTAATAAATTATTTAAGTATTTACGCTTTTTTTTTCTTTTATTTTCAGTATATTTCTATATATATTGTCGATTAAATTATACAGATAAATATATTGAAAATGTGTACCGCATTCTGGTAATCCTCGTTTTCTTATTGGAAACGCCATCATCTGTTGAACATTTATTATTATTATTATTTTTTATTTATATATAATAATATTAAAAATATATTTTTAACTTATCTTTTCAGAATCTATTACTCGTCATTATTTATTATAGTTTATTCTCATTAGTAAATTAATTACTTATTTCAATTTTAATGTAAATTCTGATTATCTCAAATACCTCTAAAGAACTTTTATTAATTGATTATAGTTATATTTTATACTTATTATATATAATATTAATTTCAATTTACTTATTATGTAACATTTATTCACATAATAAGGATATCTTTCCATGACTCATTTCCAAAAATATTTTTTTCTCACATATTCCTTTTTATTATTGTTATTAGGTTTTATTATTATTTATTTATTATTATTTTATATTTTATAAATCTCGGTTTATTTATTATTATTTACTTAGTATCATATTATGTATATTATTTGTGTAATAATAATTAATATATTATTACTTTCTAAATTATTATATATGTGTTTAGTTATATCTTGCTATATTCTGGGTAAATAGGGCTATTTTATCAGCTCATTATTCTGATATATAATAATGACGTCACAGGATCTGTAATTATCTATATAGTACATTTAAAAGTTATTATTGTATAATTAATATATTATTCATATTCATATTAATTCTATTATATTAGTGTATATTATTATTAATATTATTGATTTATTATGTGATTATTATATATATATATATTATTATTATTCATATTATATTAATATAAGGGATTTTTCTTATTTATTAATTATTAAGATATTTTATTATTATTTATTAATTATGTATAAATTTCATTATTAATTATTATTCTCATATAATATATTTTATTGATTATTATTATTATTTATATTATTATTTTAATTTATTATTATTATCTCACTCTATCTTTATATACCTTTAATTCTCTCACTTATTATTCTTATAATCATTATTGTATATTATTATATGACTTTTATTGTTTGAAACTATTATCATATTATTTTAATATTGATTTATGTATTATTATATTATTTATATATTATAATAATTATTATAATATTATTATTATTTATTATTTTATATTATTATTATTATTATATTATTATTATTATTATTATTCCATAGATTATTCCAACTACTTCATAATCGTTAATTAAACATTTTACTATTTATTTTAAAATTAGTTTTCTTTAAGTCGTAAGAAGACTGATTTTATGTTAATAGTGACAATTACAAATATTATATGTAACTTCATATAGCCTTATATATATATACATGTACAGCCGTGCTTCGCCAAATTCGGCTTTTTGAAATTGTTTTTTGTCATGTCCATCATTCTTGTGAATACACACATGAATATATCAGGCGAACTTTTGACGTTTGCGCGGCGTGGATATCTAACTCGTAGAGATGTTTTTAAATTTTTTTTTTATATTATTGTTCTGCACAATCTAATTATTTAGCGGAGCATTATGGAACGATATAATACTGAAGGAAAAACTTCGACACTTCTAACTTATATATAGCCGTAAAAGGTAAGTCCTTTCCTTGTCAAATTTCATTTGTTGTTGATATTTTTGGTAATTGTGATGGTAATTCAGAGAACACGACATCTATACTTCGTATCGTATCTACGTGAAGGAGAGAAAGTTGAATTTATTTTAATGCTTTTCAAATATGGTTAAGGAACAAAAATTCTGCGAAATATTGAAGTATATAATATTATTAAAATGAAAATTATGTTACCTTGGATAAAAAGTATCCTTGATATAAATTCATTCATATTGTATTTCTTTGTTTATCTATTTCTCTCGAGGATTTATCTCCATCTATTATATGAGGTATTTACCATAAAATATTGTGTCTCTCTGTGAGATTAGTTTTGTGTGGCATTGAGTTAGCCAGCGATAATCTCTCTCTCCATGTGCATTTGCTTACGACGGGCAAGCTTCCGTTATATTTTTGATGTGTTTTTTAAATAGTAAAATAATATTTGAAATTTTAACATTTAAAAAAAATTACGCTTTTTTAAAATTTCAACATTTTTACAAATTAGAACTCTTTTAAAGTACGATTTTCACAGTTAAACCAATTTTATTTTCTAATACATTTGATATGTTTAATAAATATTATTTCAATTACCTGTAAAATTAATATATTGCAATAAGGTCTTATATCTTCTTAAGGTATTGTGTGAAATTATGTTTTTTTGATAATTTAAAGCGAATTTATTCTAGGGTGGATCTGTACTTTTTATGTTCCTACGATTTATTTTCTGTAGCCGCAGATGTAACTTTGAATTGCTATTATGTCCGTTTCATTGAAAATGCAATCAAAAAGCAGTACAAGAATGAACTATATAATTCGTTTATAGATATTTTCATATTCTCCTCTCTCCC
>JABUQX010026535.1:17500-26198 GCA_015478945.1 Trachelipus rathkii | reverse complement strand
TTTTTTTTTTTTTTTTTTTTTTTTTTTTTTTTGTCAAGCGAGGAAGCTCCTCGGTTATGCTATTTTAATGCATTCTAGAAGGGGTTCACCGTCGGAGGTGCCATTCTTGTGGGGTTCAGCTAGCTTAAAGGAATTCCGATAGAACCTTTATTTATTATTTTTTACTAGTTGTCACCGCCGCTCACGGCAGAACCCTATTCAAGGAGGGGTGTTGAACGCCTCAAAATCCATCTAACGCAAATTACCAGAGAGCACAGATCGCAGGCTTTAAAGTGAGGAAATTAAATTGCAGTAGAAACACAGATGATGAAGAGAATTTCCACAGAACATGAGGTGGCAAGAAGAAAGAAGCACCGTACGAACCAGTCTGGAGTTACTTAACATCAACACAAAAATCATGTGCCGACACAAGCACCCCTAGTTCTACGAGGGCGTCGTAAAGGTGGTTGGTACGCGAGGGATAGTCCTCGAGGCACTTGCCTCTACAGCTGACCTATAGAAAAGGGATGAAAGCACTAACAATCCGCGCCGCAAATTATAGAAAGGTCAAGTGAACTAGAAATACAGAACAGTTTATAAGTCTTTTGCCTTTGACTCGATAATATCCAAAAGCCGGATTGAAACAGAGACCCCTCCCCCCACCAATATGAGAGCAGACTGCCCATACAAGGGCGGATGAGACCCTTGTATAGGGGGAGGTAGCTGAGAAGAGGAAAAAAGTCTCGCTACTCAAAACAGAACTCCCAGTTTCTTGAGGCCGCCCTAGCAACCACTGTGATTTGAGGTTTTCAAAAAAAAAAAATTTGTTTATGTTAAGGCCAAGGATGTTTATATTGTCAACAGGAGAGACGAGAGAACCGTCGAAGGAGATAGAAAAGTTAAGTGTCTTAGAGAGAGAGAGAGATTTGTAGAAGTTGGGTTTTTAAAGAATTAAATTTCACAAGCTTGAGACGACCCAACCCTGAAATTCTATTCAGATCAGCGAGAAGAAATCGAAAAGATAAGAAGAGAGGCAATCTAGAAGTAAAAGAGGGAGCAGAATTGATATGAGTTGAAGAATGAAGGGTCATGTCATCAGACATATGAGTGGATAGAGTTAGATGTGCAGGTGAGAAGATCATTGATGAAAAGCAGGAATAAAGTAGGAGATAAAACAGAACCCTGAGGAACACCACTATTGACAGAAAAAGAAGTCGCCCCATCAACAACAGCCGACATTGAGCGATTTGAAAGAAAGCTAGACATAAGTAAGCAAAGAGAAGAAGGAAACCCAAAGGAGGGGAGCTTGGAGAGCAGTGACGCGTGCCATACCGGTCAAATGCTTTGGATATGTCAAGCACCACCACAAGTCTTCCCGTAGCTTCCTAAGGGCGCGAAAACCATAAATCTGTTTAATAGGAAAGTATATCGCCAGTAGATCTCAAGCACCGAAAGCCGTACTGGTAATCGGAAAGAAGGGAAAGAGATTCCAGATGATCTAAGAAGTGAGAGTTGAGAAGGGTTTCAAAGATCTTAGAAAGAATACAAGTGAGAGCTATAGGGCGATAGTTAGAAGGATCAGAGCAGCATAATTTTTTCGGAATAGGTTGGACATATGCACGCTTCCAACAGTGAGGGAAAGTGCTAGTATTGAGGCATAGAGAATATAGTGGAACGAGGGGCGGGTCAGCACGGAACCACACTTCCTCAAAACTCGGGATGGGGGTGTGAAAAAAAATTGGGGGAGGAATGCCATCGGGGCCACCCGCCTTCCTAACGTTCATAGATTCAGGAGCCCATGCACCGATCAAAGGAAATGACAGGTAAAGGCATAGGAGACCCTGGAGAGGAGAAGGAGGAGGAAGAGGAATACCAGAATTCGTCCAGGGTTGAATTAGACTAAAAGAAGGCCAAAGAGATGATTGGCCTTTCCAGTTGGAGTATTAACAACAGAATCATTCAGAGCGAATAAGAGGAGGAAGGATGATTTACAGAAGTTGTGGAGATGTTTTTGGCAAAGGGCCAGAAAGTATTTGCAGTAGGAGAACCAAGGAGGTCAAAAACGCTTTTCGGTTTAATTGAAAGTCCGCTTTGCTTGATCGAAGATATCCCTGCAACGATTCTAGCTGAATGAAAATTGGCAAGAGGGATAGGAAGAACGAGAATTTTTCCACACCAATAAGGCATTGTCTCTAGCCGAATGGGCCAGGAACAAAGTACGATCGAACATGATTTGAGGAGAAAAAAGATTTAGTCCAAGAGAGGAATGAACCTGCTCAGTCCCAGTAACAATTACAGCTCCCAGCCTTATGCGCAGAATCGAAGCGTCTTGAAGAGTCAAAGCAGTCACTTCATTTATAGTTTTGCGTAGAAGGCAAGCAAGGCCCCCCAATTTGCCCGATCAAAGTGCCAGAAAAACCGCGAGTAGGGCAGGCGATGAGATGATTGGAGAGAAAGTATTAGAAATTAAAGTGGCAGTATAAGGTGTGTCAGATTTTGTTCTTACCGATAGGAGCGAAGGTGATGTATTTATAGAGAGAATGACTAGTGGTGAAACATAGGTCAAGTGTGGTCAAGAATCGGTTGGGACGATCCGGAATGTTGTAGGGATTATTTAATTAGTTGCTCAGATCGTTGAGAATACTGAAGGTTTCGGCTTCCTCCCAACTAAATTCAGTACGAGAGGAACCCAACAATCAGTTTTGTGTACATCGAGAACCCCGAATAGAGACCTCAGTATTTGATGAGAAGATATAACAGTTTCGTGAAAAGTAGTAAGGTAATCAAAAAAGGCAGGGAAAAATCTGTTCTGTTAGGAGAACAGTAGCAGAAGCATAAGAATATTTTATAGTAGAAGGAAGAAAGATTTAAGCCACATAACATCGAAGTTAAGGAGATTCGAGATTCTCGAGACGTGTTATAGGAATTTATATTTACATAGGCACATACTCCACCTTCGAAACGGAAATTATAAAATAAGTTGTAGTTGGATATATTAAACGAGTTAAAGGAGAATTCTTAGCCATCTGGGTCTCAGACAAGAGCATTAAAAGTTAAGTTTAGAGTTAGAGTAGGTAGTATTCCATGGATGAGAGTTAAGTGCAAGCCATTGATGCGGTTAAAGTCAAAAGAAACCACCGCCTGTGCAAATCTGCTATCATACACGCAAACGCACACGCACACGCCGCACACGCACACGCACCGCACACGCACACGCACACGCACACGCACACGCACACGCACACGCACACGCACACGCAATCACAAAAAAAAAAACAGAAACAAATAAACGAAAAACAAAGGGAAAATGAGGAAAAATTATTCGTAGCGCTAAAACCTAAATTTTAAAGCGCGAAAAAACCCTATTTACAGCAAAAATCTAAAATATGAATAATCCAGAAAGTTAAAAACACTCACGCACTCACACGCTCTCACCGAAATTCGTAAACAAAAAAAAAAATACTATGATCAACTAAAAAAGTGGATAAATCTGTAAAAATTATAATAATGGCTGTCAAATAGTAAATTTACGCGAAAGAGCCAAAGTTGGAGAAAGCTAAAAAATAAGTTAAAAAGAATCTAGGAAACAAAAACATAACTTGGTACTAGCTATATATATCGAAATTAGATTTATTATTGAATCTAAAAGTTTTTCACAAATTTTTTCACCCAAAAAGTAAGAAGTATCGCTAAGTATCGGGCCCATTTTAACCATACCCGATACATCAAGAATCGGCCGATACTACCGATACCAGATAACCGATACTATCGTACACCCTAATATATATATATATATATATATAATATAATATATATAATATATATATATATATATATATATAATATATATAAATACATAATGATATATAATATAATATATATATATATATATATATATAATATACCTAGAAAATACATATATATATATAAAGGTGATTCAAAACCTCTGCCGACAAAACTCGGTGAGGCTGATAGGGAGAGCAAACGATAAGGAACATTTTTTGTTAAATAAGCTATGTTGTATGACGCTCGTTTCAAAGTTAAGCGGATGATGTAAGGTAAACACCTGTGTTGTTTGAGCGTCTTACTTGTAACAGGGAGATGTGGGTATTCTAATGTTATTGTACCTGTGGATTGCGGCGTACATCTGTGGTACTCCGAGGTTGATAGGGTAACAATAAAGATATTTTTCTTAAACAAACGTATGTGTTTTGACGCGGGGTTGTAAAGCAAACAATGGTAGCTTGTTATGAAATCATTTTGATTGGGGAAATTACATGAAGGTGTGTCAAGAGTGTCTGCTCTGTACCTGATTAGTATTTTTACATTGCCTGCCATTGCCGTCAGGCTCTACCGGAACATGCCCTCCACAAGGTCTGATTTATCAACCGCAGTGAATACTTCGCTGAATCAGTTCCTCTCTTGTGTTTACTGGGTTAATGTACACAACACTCTTCACATGCCCCCAAAGAAAAATAACTAGGGGCGTGAGCGAGCGATCTTGCAGCGCGCAACAGGTCCCCTCTCCCTATCCAGGTTGTCGTGGTAGTACGTCTGTCAGATGCCCCCTACTGGTGGCTGAAGTGCCGCTGGAGCGCCATTCGTGTTGGAAACCACAGTGTATCTGCTGATCGCAAGGGTAGTCGTACCATGAGCCTCGGAAGAGTAATCAGAGTCAGAGTTGAAGGTACGCAGGTCTTCCGAAACCGGTGTGAATGATGACAGTCCCAGAGGATTAATCCCCAAGAAATTCACCCAAGTGTACGGTAAATTATTCCCCTGGTGCCCGGTTATTTACTTCGCGTGCCGGGTGTCCTCGACCAATATGTGGCTGTTCCTGGCTGTTGGAAGTTAGCCATCACGGGTGAAGCACGCCTTCATCGGTAAACAAGACATGTGCAGGAAAGCAGGATTATCGATGCTCCGTTGCAGAAACCACGGGGCAAATCGCACACGGGGTGCGAAGTCGTTTGGCCCAAGTTCTTGTACTTTCTGTAGGTGTTATGCATGGAGGTTTGCTCTTGCAAGACCCGAACCATAGACGACTGATTTGAACCCATGCATGGGCAATGGCGCGTGTGCTAGTCAACGGGTCGTGGTGACTCTCTCAATCACCTCTTCTTCAAACGCAGAGTCCTCGTACTACGCGGTCTTCCACCAATGCACCGGGGACGAGGGGCCCATTAGCTCGAAGGCGTCTGATGAGGGCGAGCAAACATTGTGTGTGGGGGGTGATTTCTGTGTGGAAACCGTTCCCGGCGTTACATGAGGTGCCTCTTCGTCCTTTTCGCGTGTCGCCGCAACGTAACACATTATCATGTCGGTTAACTCGGGAGAGTGTAGTAATCCATTCGGAATCGAGGACTACACCGTACTGGGTCAACGTATGGATTCCGGCAAAGGTAAAAGGTATGCCACGTGTTCCTAAAGACGTTAAGTGCGAACAACACATGCACGCACGCAGCTGAATAACACGATTAAAATGAGTGAAGCCATAAAGGTCGGCGGAAACGCTACATGCGACGCGTCACACACATAAACTAGTGTACCGTTCAATCGTCCGATAACTTTGAAACGAAGCGTTCATACACATAGGTTATTTAAACAATAAAATGTTCCTTAGTCGTTGTTCTATCAGGCCTCCGAGTTTGTCGCAGAGGTTTTAAATCACCCTGTAGTATATATATATATATATATAATAAATATATTAATATATAATATATATAATATTATATATATATATATGATAATATATATATAAATATATATTATATATATATATATAAATAATATATCATATATGAATTCTCAATAGAGGACATCTCACTACAGACAGTAAGCCGAACACAAGTACGAACAGAACAATCTATTCACATACAAACCACTTCTTCTCATTGGCTTCTCCGCATTGGAAAGGCCGGCGTATTAGGAGGCGAAACCAAAGCCCGCAGGTGGCAAGCACTGCCAACTGCGGCGCTGAAGCGGGCTTGCATCGGAGCCTCAATATCCTTGCACTTTCCCACTTGGTCAGAAACCATAAGAATACTTTCCCTGGCCAATATTTGATATCGGGACTGGGGTCACTTCCGATCTCGGGATTAAGGTCACTTTCTGAACTCTTATTATATGATAATGAATGATATGATATGATATATATGATATGATATGATACTGATATTGATATTGATATTGATTATGATGATGATATGATATGATAATATATATATATATATATAATATATTATATATATATATATATATATATTATATATATATATATATATTAATATATATATATATATATATATATTTCTGATATTAATATATAAATACTATTTTGAATAAAAAATAGTTAAATCCACTAAAGAAATTTATAGGACGACGTTTTCAAACACAATCTGGTCCTTATTCAAGTTCAAATGTTGAAATTTTTTTTAGTTATTAACTGAATTTGAATTTTGTGCATGTCTTGCGTTGATGATCTTTTCGGTATACTGATATTGATCACTTTCTTTATGCAAATTAATCCAACTGTTAATTACTCTGTCTCTTGGAAATTACAGAGAAGAATTGGGTATGAGCTTTTCTTATCGTTGTATTTTCATATCATTCAAATTATTAGGAAATTTGTTATATCAGGATATGATATGAGGGGAACTGAATCATCCGGTACTGAATCAGCATCTTTTTTAAAACTAGTTACTCTCCTTCATTTGAAGCGATGAAATCGCGCCTTTATCAAACAAAAATTATCTCAAAACCATCGGCGACACGCATCATCATTTTTTTGCGGATAAAGTTCTTATTAGTTAAAAAATCCTAAAGATTGTAAAAGAAAAGTTATGAACATACCAAATTTCCAAAAATAACGCAAAAACGAGCGAGCGTTAGTTAAAACATTACCTTTGTTATAAATCTTTAAATTGTTATTAGGACTATTGGACTCAGTGTTTTAGCTGTGAAATCCTTAAGTTTTTTTTCTGGACTCTATACAATCAATTATTGCTAATGTATGTTTTTCATATCCAATCTTATTTTATGGCTGCTTGTGAACTACTTTTACTGCATGCTCTTCACCATGGTTGTGGCATGGAAACAAAACAGTGTTAACTTGGCTTATTTTCAAATTGTTTTATTTCGTCAATTGTTAAATCCTTTAAAATGGGTGGCTGGGTGATTGTTTCAATTTCCTAATCAATTATGGTTAAGTAATCATCTGCATTAAAGTTTAGTGCTTTAAGCAGTTCAAAAGCTCCTGCATTGGAACTCCTACCTCTTGCTTGAATAATTCGTTGAACACCTAAATCTCTTATCTCTTTTCTTGTGTCTGCTAACATTGCAAGTAATACATTCTCAGGATGAGTAAAGTACGAGTTGTTTCTTAGTACACGCTCCATAATCATAGCATGTTTTTGTCCACGTCTTTAAGTAAGCACAGCAAGTACCAAAAATTACGTGGATCATCAGTTGCCTTTTGATGTAACTTTATCCAAAACCACCCTGGTGCTTAAAATTTCATTATTATAATTATTAAATTTTGAAGAGTTTTGCTTGGAAGTTTTGTGGAAACATATAACTATAAGATCCTGTTTGCCTTTGTTAGCTATCTACATGAGAAGGGTGCCTTGAGATGTCTGGCTAATGGATGGCGATATATTTCCTAAATTTATACTTAGATACACATTTCACAAAAAATATTTTGGTCAGTGCTAATTTGCTTAACGATATCTTCGGGGATCTTTTCAAGGTTGCTGTTTACAAGTTCAAAATCAACTATCTCCAGCTTATTTACATCTTCAATTTTATTTCCAATGGTACCCTTAAAAGATTTTGGTCCTGAAGTTTGTCCCCAGTTGCCTCTAATATGTGTTTGAATGGAATTTATTTGCATGTTAAGAAACAAATTAACACTGTTTCGAAATAAACGTCCTATCTTCCTTCAACATCAAGTTTTAATTCTACGTTGCGTTGAAGGGGCCACCAAATTTCTACGTGCGGTACCCTAATGCCGCTGCTACAACCCTACCCCTGCCTAAGAACTGACTTACAGTAATCAACATTCACCTTTCCCAATTTTCTTGCGTCCTTTTCTCTCATACTGTTTACTGCTTTATTCAATTGCCGAAGTTGATATTTCCTGTTTTTGGGACCTACAAAGGATGTCCCATTCAGCAATCGTTTGAAAAATTTGCTTTATAAACCCCTTTTCATTTTTTTTATCGTAATTATCGCATGTCAAATGTCAAATATCTTATCATATGATTGTGTTACTTCCCTTTCAACTAATCTGTGCGTCTGTTTTATTTGGGGGGGGGGGTCTTATTTTAGTTTGAAGATTATTCTCTAAGTCTTGAATGTCATACAAAGAGTTAGTCAATTTTTTTATCGATCAGAAAAAACTTTCTGCAGATGAGCTGAAAGAAATTTGAAAACAATTCTATAAGCATCTTTAGCGGTACTCAAACCTTCAAATTACTTGGCTCTCTATTCATAACAAATTCGAGGATGATCATCGAGCGCAAATTTACTCGATGTCTAAATATGAATTGTAAGTTTTGACTGTTTTATACACATTATTTTTATTACAAATTTTTAAATTACATTTTCATAAATATATATATATATAATATATAGTAATATATATTATAATATATATATATATATTATATATATATAATATATCATAATATATAATAGTATATATATATATATATATATA
>JABUQX010026535.1:0-2500 GCA_015478945.1 Trachelipus rathkii | reverse complement strand
GTTTAATTCTAAACATATAAAGGTAATGATCGTCGGTAAGATCATGCAGAATATCTCAGAGCGCAGAGATGGTGAAAGATTGAAGGAAAAAATATTGCAAACATTCGATACAGAAATAAGTCTAACTGAACTGTTAGAGAAATTATATCAAATTTCGAAAGGTGCTTTATTGAAAATGGATAACAAAAGACAACCGGAACTCCGCACCACAAAAGTGTTCATGGCCCGAGACGAACGGGAAGATAGGCAGAAGTCAGAGTACAACAACTCTTACAAGAAAAATAAAGAGTCTGTCCACAAACCAAGATATGAGGATAGGAAAAGAGAAGAGATGAGATCGACTAATGTTTTCCGGAAGAAGACAGATGAGGCAAGAACAGAGCAAACTCCACGAAAAACCAGAGGAATAATTAGAGGAGTGACCGAACAAGAATTGAAAGAAAACCACGTTTGTTTTTCATGTGAGGTTATCGGACACTCGTCGAGAGCCTGTCGCTGGGGATTGCCATATTGCCGGGTATGCCAAGCTTATCATAAAAGGGGCTCGCAACCCAGGTGCAGAGATGCTCCTTCATGGAAACCCTCTTCCGGAGAAAACCAAATGTTCATTCCATACAACAGCAAAGTCGATATGGATAAGGGCGTGAAGGCCAGAAACCAGAACGTTTCACTGTTAGAGACAGGCGAAGGGCCCAGGATTCTTCACGGAAGAAGAAAAGAAGGATACAAGACCCCTCCGGTTGAGAAAAAGAACACTAGAGTCTATGTGGCAGAAGGCCAGCGAAGAGACTCTGAACTAAGTGAAGAAGAAGAAGAAGAGGAAGATAAGTCCCTAGATAGAGAGCCCTTCCTCTCCGAAGAAAGATCCGAAAGAGAGAATTTTCGGATGGGGGCAAAGGCTGGAAGACAGTAAAAAGAAAAATTAAGAAAGGATATGATAAGTGGGTATTTAATAAAGAGAAAGATAAAAAAGTTGCCCAAACATTTTTTCAGGAAAGCGTTGAAAAACCATACAAACTGGGACACCATTTTTATGCTAATGTCCATCTTACTCCCTCAATAGGTAGTAAGGAGGCTCGAGCATGTGTCTTATTAGATTGTGGGAGTAGTATATCCCTCATAACACCCAAGCGGTTAAAAGAGTTAGAAAAAGAAGGTAACTTCAAAGTACCGCTCCGGAAGACCGACCTGGTGGTGCAAGGGGTCGACAACAACCCAACTAAGTTAAGAGGGGAGGTGCAGCTGTACCTCCGCATGCACGAAAAATATTACCTCACTACTTTCCAGGTAAGCGAGGTACAGGGGGAACCCAGTTGGGCTATATTATTGGGGAACAACATCTTATCTAATTTACCCATCACTTTGAATATGTTTTCTTCAAAATTGTCTATCCACGAGGAAAAAGAGATTGATATACCAGTCTTTGCCAGATACGGAGTTTATTTAATCAGAGAACGCTCAGATGGGAGCCTTAGACAAATAAAGGACTCCCTTCTGCCCAGGAAAAATCCGCCCAAGCCATCAGAGCCTAAGGGGGGAAAAAATTGTAGATATTCTAAGCATTTTAGGGATTCTAATCGAACTTTAAGACACTTAAACCAAACTGAACAACCAGTTGCGAACCAATACTTTCCACAGGAAAGGCGGACAAGCCTGTCAGCCACACCCAACCGCGTCGCGAACGGTTATTTTCCACAGGAAGAAGAAGGAGAAGCAACTTTGTCAGTAACGCACCCAAATAGGCCATCCGCGCCTCAGGGAAGTGAAAGAAGTTCTGCATCGTACGGTACCGCTCGAGCCCAGTCAACTCAAATGATAAGGAGAACGGAGCAAGAAGAGGAAGAAATCCTAGCCTCCCCTCCTCACAGTTCTGCGCCCAGAGGAGCTAAGCCAAAACATAAGCACACTTCTACTAAAAAAGAAAGTCCGATTGAGAATTTACAGGCTTCAACGAACCCTGACCCTAACCAAAAAGAACATTTAAGTATCGATGAAGACATAGTAATCGATTTGAGGGTGATTGAACACACTATACTACCAAGCAACTCATATGGGTACATAAAGGTTAGACCTGAGACTCAGGATGATTTTGAATTGGAGCGGAAGTGTATCATGACCCCAGCTCTCTCCAAAGGACCACTGTATATTGCAAACACAGTCAGTCCCGTAAGGAATAACAGAATTGTGCTCAGCTATATTAATTTGAGTGACCAACAATTTCATTTGAAAAAAGGGATAATTCTAGGTAACAGTTATCCAATAATTAGCAAATCAGCTGAAGAAAGCCCAGACATAAGCGGACACAAGCGTGTAGTATCAGCCAATGTAGCCACATGCTCCAAAGGTCTTTCTAAGACAGAGCTAAGGCAGGTATACCGAGAAATTATCGAAGCAAAGATGTCAAAAGAAGATGCTGAGAATAGCGTACTAGAGAAACCAGAATACTTGGAAGATCTACTGAACCTTTTGATGGAGTTTCATGATGTACTGGCACTCGATG
>JABUQX010026534.1:22500-26662 GCA_015478945.1 Trachelipus rathkii | reverse complement strand
TATATATATATATATCAGTCATCCTTTCCCCCCCCTAAATGAAATCCTGCCTACGCCCATGCCGTGTTCTATGGGTAAAGCCCTGGATGTCTTCATTCACAGTCAAATTTCTGAGTAGATTTGAAAAAGAACAGTATATGTAAATATCGATATTTTGAAGTATTGCCCCCAAAAATTGTTGTATTTATGCTACAAAAACAAACGTCAACTACTTCAGGACTTCATTAAACAGTTGAGAGTCATAAACGTAATAAAAACTTTTTTTATATATATTTTATGAAATTTTAAAGTATAGAAAATTGTTTTTATTCAACATTATTTTTACTTTAATTTCTGAAATTATCACTGCTTCAATATCTGCTTCTTTTCTTTTAAATTCATCTCCAGTCCGTTTCTCTTTAGTAATTCATATGGACAAACAACATTCCTGCAATTTTTTTATGGTTTTCTTTTTCATATACCCTACTATTCAGGTTTCTTCTCTTTTCTGTGCTGTTTTTCAGGGAATTTCACCGACGACAGCCAGATTTTTTCAATAATATATATATATATATATATATATAATATATATATATATATTTATATATATATATATTATATAATAATATTATATATATTATTATATATCTATATATATATATATAGTATATATAATATATATTATATATTATATCAATATATATATATATATTGATATTATATATATTATATATATATAATATTATATATATATATAGGCGCCTATATATTGGAAAACTTATTACATTAGTGTACGCCGGATATCTGGAACTACATAGCTTACAGAAAACTAATTTGACAATATTTGGATATAGCGTATAAAGCTTATACGGATGCTGTTAAAAAAAGTATAAGTGTAGTTTGTGATTATATAAACTAACACATAGAAGAAGAATGCTCAAAGGTTGTAAGAACTGAAACTCGTAAAACGTAAAATAACGAAACCTAACCTAACCTAACTTATCTAAATATTCTTCTACCTATTGTATTTATCTACCTTACTATTATTCTTACCAAAGCTAACAAAACCTAAAACCTAACCTAATGTAACCTAACCTAAGAGTAAACGTAAAGCAAAGAAATAACGTTATTTTTTTTTCTATATTTCAAATGTAATCTGCTTTTATGTATATTTAAGATGTTTTAAATTATATTTTTTTAACAAACATTTAAAAAGCTTTCTACGCTGATTCCAAATATGTGATGGTTTCTTCGTAAGTATCGTAGTGCTCGAAGTATCTGCATTTACACGCATGTACAGTTGTGTAATACTATATAAATATATTTTATATATTTTATATATATATATATATATTATACTGTTTATATACATATGTAAGCTTCTGTATATTTCTATATATATAGATATTTATATATATTTAATCATATATATATATATATATATAATAAATATATTATATATTATATATATATTTATATATATATATTATATATAGTATATAATATATATTATATATATATTATATATTATATATATATATTATTATATAAGATATATATATATATATATATATATATATTTATATATATATACTATATATATATATTATATATATAATTATTATGTATATATATATATATATATATATATATATATTTAATATAGTATTATAATATATATAATATATATTATCTATATATTATATAATATTATATATATATATTATTATATATTCAATTAACCCTTAGGTTATCAACACAACGAGATTTTTTAAATTTTTATTGATAATTGCACATATTAAAACAAGATAAAAACATAATTATAATACGAGCTTTCGTTCATAATTTTTTAAATGGAACCTTCTTCAAGTATGATTTCTTTACCAAATCTGGAAATTCTTTGAGAGGTAAGTTTTTCTAAAATTTTAATTTTGGTTGGTGATTTTTTTGTCCAATTTTTATAGTATTTGCGTCGAATCATCAGTGAATTTTGGGATATGATCTATTGTATTCGTCTTCTGTTTTATTAACTCTTGTGTTTTTATGGCAGTAGGACTCGACTAATCTTCTTTTTTTTTTGATCTTTTATATATATATATATAATATATAAAATTTTTATAGATAATATATATATATATAATATATATATATATATATATATAATATAATATATATATATATATATAATATATATATTTATATATATATATATTCTATAATATTATATAATATATAATATTATAATATATATATTATATATATATAATATATATATATATTAATATAATTAGTATATATAATATATATATATATATTATATATAATATATATATATATATATATATATATATATATATATTTATATATATATATTATTATAGTATATATTAATATATATAATATATATATATTATTATAGGACTCGATTAATCTTCTTTTTTGTTGATCTTTTATATATATCAATGGTGTTATCCTTCCTATGTTAATGCTATGGTTTGAGGTTGTTCTGTGGGTAGTAAGAGCCGAATTTCTATTGTCCTTTCTTAAGTCATGACGATGTTGCTTGGTTCTTCTTTCAAAATCGTTAGTTTCACCAACGTAAATTAGCTCGCAATTGTTGCACGGGACCGTATAAATGCACTGAGTGTTGTTTTTTTCTATGTTTCTGTGTGGTAGGAAAATCTTTTTTAATGGTAGAGTATCAGATGATGTGATGGTAATGTTATTTGGTAAAATGTTTTTTTATGTTTATAAGGTGTGTTTGGGGGAGGTAAGATTTTTGAGATGTATCATTTTTTGTTTCTGGGTGGTAATATTTTCTCTTTGCTTTGTTGAGTGCTTTGTTGATGATATAATGTGGGTATGAAAGTTTTTTGAAGTTGGAAAACAAGAAGTTAATTTCGTTTTTTTAGAAAGGGTGGAGAGCATATACGAAGTGCGCGAAGAAATAGAGAGGAAAGGATACCTATTTTTGTGTTACGTGTATGTGAAGAGAACCAGTGTGTGTAATTGGGTAGTTTGAAGTGACGTATCACAAAATAATGATGTACTGTAATTTGTGTATGCTGTGCCATGAGATAAGAGTGTCTAGAAAAGGAAGGGTGTTGTTAGAAGAAGATTCTAGTGTAAATTTTATGTTGGGTATGAGGTTGTTAATACTATTTAAGATGTTTTGGGGGTTGCTATTTCGTGGGATTGCAGTAAAAATGTCATCGACATACCTATACCAGATGATGTTATTGACGGTGGGAAGAGGGAATATGTAATATAGTTCGAAAAGTTTCATAAAAATATTGGCAAGTGTAGGTGAGAGTGCGAACCCATACTTAAACCTGTGTTTTGTTTGTAATATTTAGAGTTAAAATGGAAAAAGTTGTGTTCTAGAGTTAAATGTATCAGTTTTTTTAAAATAGGGAAGGGGTAAGAGAGAGTGATGTTTTTTTCATTTATGTATCGTTCTAAAAGATTGAGAGTAAGAGGTACAGGAACAGATGTGAATAGAGAAATCACATCAAAGCTATGTAGTGTGTGTGTGTTTGGATTAATGTTTTTTGTTTTTAGGATGAAGTCTTCAGAATTTTTTAAATGTGTGTGTGATATGTTGTTTATTAGTGGTGATAGTTGCTTTGAAATCCATTGTGAGAGTTTATAAGTTACGCAGTCTGTGTTAGAGATGATTGGGCGTAGGGGTGTGTTTTGTTTATGAACCTTAGGTATGCCGTAAAACTGTGATATTTTTGGTAATGTTGATTTTAATGAGTTGTGTAGTTGTGATGATTGTGAGAGAATCTTTTTTAGATTACTGTTAAATTGGGTTTGTGAGTTGCCAAGAGGGTTTTTTGTTAGTAGCGAATAGGTGTTATTATCGGACAACAACTCATTGCATTTATTTATATAGTCTATATTATTAAGTACCACTAGGTTATTGCCTTTATCCGAGCGAGTTACTGTTATATGCTTATTTTTTGTGATAGATGACAGTGCTTTATAAAATAATAACGGAAACTTACGGTCATTTAATGTATTCTTGATGTTCGCAAGCAGAAAACCTTTAAGTAAATCCTTGTTGCACGTGATGTCTTTATCTGTATTTTTGCATCTTCAAAGTTTAAACAGAAATTGATTTATCGGCATCCTCTTGCCCAGGGCAAACGAAAGTCCGTAGCCCTAAAAAATACTTTCA
>JABUQX010026534.1:12500-17500 GCA_015478945.1 Trachelipus rathkii | reverse complement strand
AAGTATGATATATATATATTATATTATATATATATATATTTTATATATTATATATATATATATAGTATATATATATATATATATATATATATATATAGAGAATATGATATATTACTATGATATATATGACTCAAACTAAAAGAGTATTACCGTAATGATATACGAATAACACTACGCTATCAGGCTACAGAAGGATCTGTTCAAATAATAATATGAGAAATCAGCGTATGAATTTGTATGGAAAATGGAAAAAAAAATATTTTTTATGTTTAATGTTTTTTCTTTTGTTATACATCTCCAAAACTACGATGGGTAGAAGAAAACTAAAAGAATGACATACATTATCGTGAATCAGCGAGATTCTATTATAAATATATTCTTTGTATGAGGGGCTTTCTCGTAAGACGACAATTGGCTAGAGTGGGACTATGATGTGGACGATGAGGGGACGTTCTCCCATAACACCACGTAGGGGTAAACGCTCGAACCCAAGCCACAAATATATAAGATAAAGCTTTATATATAGATATATATGACTGGAGGAGTGAAATACCAACCGCTAGACATTATCCATAAAATATACTCAAAGAGCTGGAGGGTTTACGGAGACCCTTCCCGGAGGGGCGGATAAATAGTGTCCATTACCCCGTTCGTTCCCCTCAAGTAAGAGAGGCCGAGAAGACCCCGTATCTTTATGCATCTTTGCGGTTTACCCTGGTGTATTCTGAAAAAGTATATAAAAATAAAAAAATAAATCGTTTTTCAAACATTATTTCATTGCCTGATTATTTCATTAAAATTATGTTATATAAATTTGTCATGATATAGTATATTGTTCACCTATCGTAGTTTAGGTAAGATATTAAAAAAAAAAAATAAAAAAAATAAAGTAATTTTTTTTTATTTCCAACTGTTCTGTTACTCTAATATTCTGTCTATAATGTTTTCTGGCTATATACAGCGCTCGAATTAGTGTCTCATTCAGTTATATCTTGTATCTGAGTCATACTCACCTTTTTCGAATGATCTCTATCCATCCTGTAGTGGCAAGGTAACTTTCTTTTTGAGCTGTACAGGCGTCTAAAATGATAAGTTACTCACAAAAAAAAGTATTATAATCTCAGAGTCTTCTGTTAATTATTAATATAGGGACTCACGATAGATTAATTACTCGAGTTTTAATTGGTTTTCAGAATAACGTAATTTCACTGTATACATTACTAACTAAGTTATAGTATCGTGAATGAATCAGAAAATATGATTAGGGAATAGCCAGTGACTGTAGCGAGTGAAGTTATGTTAGAAAATCCTAGAGTTGACTCTTTAGTTATTATTATAAAGAGCGTTGTTAATGTGAGAAATATCTCAATCCTAAATATTTAAAGTTCATTGCAAACACTACATATCATGATAAGATATAATACACCACACACATAACCATAACTCGCCTACACCTCACTATGAATATATTAAGTAATGTGCACAAGTAGGTTGATTGTGGCACGGCGGTGTAAAAAATTTGAAGCCGCTATCAGATAAAACCTCCAAATCCTTACTTAAAGATTGCGGAGTGCTGAATTGATAATTAGTGACTACTCTCCTACTAAAAAATGATATATGAAAATAATAAGAATGTGAAAATAACAATATACTATATTCAATAGCATAGGAAATTTTTGAGCGTTGGTTGTTGATTTCTCAGATTATAAAATATATGTAATTATGGGAAAATTGTTGATAATAATAAGTTATTATTATTTTAAAATAATTTTTCGTGGGATATTTTAGGAAAGTCAATTAAAATCAACTCAATGAGTAAGTCTATTTATTCTATTATTAAGTGCATATTCTCCTACTTACTTACATTATTGACTAAGTAGTTTTAGAACGTTAATGTTTCTTTACCGTCACTATTGTCTCGCTCGTGACTGAATGCCTGCTTTTATCGAAATCAACAAACCACTACCCAAGTACCTAATGCCACTAAATACATACTCTTAATCTAATTAGAGGTTTCTCTAAAATTAAACAAAAGATATTAAAATATATTCGCTAGATCAGTTACCTCAAAAGTACGTAGTAAATCCACAAGCCGTGATCATATTAAATTGCATAAAAGATATTGTTCGAAATCAATAAAGTCTATGAATACGACATTTTATTAAAGAAAAATATTAAAAACTTAAAAATATTTATCTCAATAGAGATATTTAAAAGTTAAACTTTGTATTATATTAGTTAATTAAAATTAGTCTAAAAGTATATTTGATTACCACTTGGATTATACGTCTATGATCTAGTTATAAAACTTGTACATCATGTTTCATATTCTCACTAGATGTTTACTCCACCTTTCTTAATATATATCCTGTAAAATATGTATGACATCATTTACCCTCTTTTGTGAGTGCAAGTAAATCTTATATATATTTCTTAATAGCGCTAGGCCTTCTCTCCAGCGGGTATATGCTACTGTATAGCATTATTTCTCTCTCTCCAAATCCTCATTTCTACGGATTAACATGGTAATACTAGATGTTAGTTCTACTAATGATCTTAGTGCGAGAAAAATATAATTATTTCAAGTAATGTCATTCTACATAAGTACATAACATTGCATCGCATACTCGAGTCTCAAACCGCGAATCGCATATCTTGTCCTATCGATAAGACGAATATAGTCTTTTCAACAATCCTAAGTAGAACAATCTCATATCTAATAGCTCTTAACTAAGAACATAATGTACAACAAACGACCTCAACTCCGATTATTTCTCCACAATAAGCATTTCACAACAAATTAGGCTCAGGTTTTTGCTCATAATTCAGAAACATGCAAGTTATCAATTGAGCGTAACTTTTTACCATAAGTCTAGAATATATCAGCTAAACCTCTCTCGAATGTCATTCGAAGTGGATTTCGCTCTACAGTAAGCTATTAATTCTTCTTCTCTCACTGTAGTTTATAATCTACAACTCTCTCACACTCTCTGTATGTATTTTAATACAATACAGTTATACTCTTGAATCTGTGACTTTTTAAGCCGTATCTGTCATAGCAACTCTCACAGATTGTCTATAATGTGCTCAAGTCACAAAAAGCATCAAACAAACACACAATCATTTTCTTTATCTTCCGAATTAGTGAAAGATAATAGTGAGAAACGAGTAGAGCTTCAGTATTTTAAATTGGCGCATTTAGCTCAGTTATTCTATTTGCGTGATTCTCAAGTATGTAAGGTTGAGCTCATAGGGTCTGAAAATCGTTTTGTATTTTTATTTTTTGTCGGAATTGGTAGTACTCATAATTGTTTAATATGGTATCAAAGCGGTAAGCGTCTTTTTGAGCTAATCGCTAGATTGAGTCGATTTCGAGAATGAGGCGTGTATAGATATCGTTATTGTAGAGTAATGTCTTAGCTACTCGTATACTTGTTTGGTTGTATTTAGTATGAGCTGTTTTATTCATGTGAGTGCAGTTTCATTACCTTTCATGTAAATGGTGAAGAATGCTCGATAATATTTATCCTCGATTTGCTACTAAATCATACTCCTTGCTGTAGGATATCTACGATGGATAATGAGTCTATGTTTACTCTTTTTTTTGCTGGAATTACAGGCCACTCCCGCCTGATGGAAAACGTGTTGTTGTTTTTAAAAAACGTAGGCTTAGGTTAAGTTTTGCAGGTAGTGTTAGCAGCTTTACTCTTGTTAAGTAGGGAACTTTGTTAATGTTAGCAGTTTATTCGTACGTAAAGTATATTAGGTTTGTTGTTGAACATTATATTATAAGTTTAGATTTTTATATGTTAGCTTTATTGATGTGAAAACTTTGGTATGTTAGCATTATTCGTTGGTCAGTATGAAAGGTATGTTAGGTCATGATAAAATTTTTGTTACGTTTTGTTAAATATTACTATGTTATTGTATAATAAAGATTGATATGTTAGAGATACGCTAGAAAAAGTGGAATTAAATTAAATTTTGTAGGTAGTTTTTTCTACTTTAATATGTTAACATAGTAGGGAAAATTTGCAGGGAAATTTGTTAACGTTAGCAGTTTATTCATACGCAAGATATGTTAGGTCTGTTGTTGAACATTATGTTCTTAGTTCAGGTTGTTCTCTATTAGTTTTATTGATGTGAAAACTATGTTATGTTAAAAAAGTAGGATTAGGTTAAGTTTTGTAGGTAATGCTAGCTACGTTACTGCTTTAGAGTTAATAATGAAGGGTTAAATATGACTTGAAGCAATAGATTAAAGATCATGGATGATTGAGAGATATGGTAGGTGGTTTGTGCTACTGCTTTACTGCTTTATGGCCAATAATGAAGGTTCAAATATAACTCGAAGCAATAGATCAATAGATCATGGGAGAACGGGAGGTGTGGGATAAGTGGTTTGTGTTCATGTTTTACTGCTTTACTGCTTTAGGGATAAGCTTTTACACTTACTATGATATTTTATTCAAACAACTTATTTTTTTGTTATGTTTATACAAGATGATACCAAAATATGAAGGCTTATATATGAATTGAAGCAATAGATCAATAGCTCATTAATGGATGGGAGGGTGGGTGTTTTGTGTTACTGTTTTAATGCTTTACTTCTTTAGGGTGAATAATGAAGGTTCAAATATGACTTGAATCAATAGATCAATATATCATAGATAGATAGGATGGGAAGGTGAGTGCTTTGTGTTACTGCTTTACTGCTTTACTTTACTATGATATTTTATTCAAAGAACTTCTTTTTAAGTTATGTTTTTACGAATTGGTACCAAAGCATGACTTAAGGCCATAGATCGGCAGATCATGGATGGATGGAAGGGGTGGTTTGTGTTACTGCTTTACTGCTTTATTGATTTAATGCTTTAGAGCAAATAATCTTTTACATTTTACTATAATATTTTATTAAAAAAATATTACTTAAAGCCATAGATCATAAGATCATGGAAGGGTAGGGTATGTGGTTTGCGTTACTGCTTTACACCTTTACT
>JABUQX010026534.1:0-2500 GCA_015478945.1 Trachelipus rathkii | reverse complement strand
ACCCGGTTAAATGCTGGATATGTCAAGCGCCACCACGCAATTCTCCCCGTAATTCCTGAGGGTGGAAACCATAAATCTGTTAGATAGGCATATCACCAGTAGACCCCTCCGAAAGCCGTACTGTCGATCGGAAAGAAGGGAATGAGATTCCAGATGGTCTAAGAAATGAGAGTTGAGAAGGGCTTCAAAGATCTTAGATAGAATACAAGTGAGAGCTATAGGGCGATAGTTAGAAGGATCAGAGCGGCTTCCTTTTTTGAATAGGTTGGACATATGCGCGCTTCCAACACTGAGGGAAAGTGCTAGTATTGAGGCATAGGGAATATAGAGAGGAGAGGCCAGCACGGAAGCACACCCCCTCAAAACTCGGGGAATGCCATCCGCGCCACCCGCCTTCCTAACGTTCACAGATTTCAAGAGCCCATGCACCTGATCAAATGTAATCTCATGCAAAGGCATAGGACACCTGAGAAGAGAAGGAGGAGAAAGAGGAATGTCAGAATCGTCCAGGGTTGAGTTAGAGGAAAATAGGAGGCCGAAGAGATTGGCCTTGTCAGTTGGAGAATTAGCAACAGAACCATCAGATCGAATAAGAAGAGGAAAAGCAGATTTAGAAGTTGAAGGAGATGTTTTTGGCAAGAGGTCAGAAAGATTTATCAGTAGGAGAACCAAAGGAGGTTAGCGCACTTTCGTTTGATGAAAGTCCGTCTTTGCTCGTCGAAGAGTATCCCTGCAACGATTTCTAGCTGAATGAAAATTAGCGTGATAGGAGAACTAGAATTTTTCCACCCACGATATGCATTGTCTCTAGCCTTAATGGCCAGAGAGCACAACTACGATCGAACCATGGATTATTAGAGAGAGAAAGATTTAGTCGAAGAAGAAATGAAACCTGCTCATCCCATCAACGACTACAGCTCCCACCTTGTCGGCCGAAGCGTCATCAGAGTGAAAGCAGTCATTCCAATTATAGTTGGCGTAGAAGCAGCGCAAAGCCCCACAATCGGCCCGATCAAAGGAAAAAACGAGTAGGGCAAGATGGAGCTGTTGGAGAGAAAGTATTAAAATTAAGTGATATAAGGTTGTGATCAGCCAATAGGAGCGAAGGTGGGGTATTTATAGAGAGAAGGACTAGTGGTGAAACATAGTCAAGTGTGTTCAAGAATTTTTTGGGACGATCCGGAATGTGTTAGTTCTTAATTAGTTGTCTGCAGATCGTTGAGAATGTTGAATGATTTGGCCTCCCCACCTAAGTCAGTATGAGAGGATCCCTAACCATTATATTTGTATATAAATATATATACAGTATATATATATGAGGTATAGAGAGAGCATATATATATATATATATATATATATATAGTTATTGATATTATATGATATATATATTATATATATATTATATATTATTATTATTATTATTATTATTATTACATATTATTATATATTATTATAATTATGCATTATTATTATTGTTATTATATATATATATATATTATTATTATTATATTATTATTATTATATTATTATTATATATTATTATTATTATATTATATATATATATATATATATATATATATATATTATTGTTATTATTATAATATATATACATATATTATTATTATTAGGCAATTAACAAAGATATATTATTATTATTAATATATATATATATATTATTATATTATATATATATATTGTCTATTATATATATATATATATATATATATATATATACATATTATTATTATACATATTATTATTATTAATTTATGTCAAACAGTCAATTTTTAGGATATACTATATATATATATATATATATATATATATATATATATATATATATATATATATATATATATATATATATAAGATATATATATATATATATATATATATATATTCAAAGTTTTAGAATAATAAAAAAATATAATCCACACATAAGCCTAATATTTGTAAATATTTTATAATTTACGAAAAGTTTTATTTCATATTAAGTATAACTAGTTATATTATTAAACTAGTCTTATATTATTAAAGTTTCTTTTTACCTTGAAAATAAGAATATAATATTTCTTTTTTATTTCTAAATATCAGTTATAATATTTTCTATCAATTGATGTTTTTGACGTAAAACTTTTGATGTTTTTGACGTAAAACTTAAAAATCCGATCAAATGTACAATAGCGGTACTGTGCTGCAAATGGCCGGTGTGCGCGGGCGTGTAGGCGAGGAGAGTTGGCGGCCGGTGGCAGAGCAAGCGTATGTGCGGAAGAACTTGCTAACTCCTTAAACCCTCTTCTATTATTAAAATAAAAAAGCTTACTCAATAACAGAAAACAAACCTTCTCAATTTACCAAACTGATAAATCACCACCAATTCTGAGCATTCATAATAAATCCTACTCCTGTTCCCTTCATTTTCTCAGCTTAAGTTGGCACGAAACAGCTGTCGATAAATGCGAAAACGGTTAAACACCCAACCAACTGAACGAAGTACAAC
>JABUQX010026533.1:32500-38172 GCA_015478945.1 Trachelipus rathkii | reverse complement strand
CTTTTCTGTCAAATATTAGATAATATATATATATATATATATTATATATATATATATATTGGTATATATATATTATATCTATATATATATATATATATATATACTATATATATATATATATATATATAATATATATATATATATATAATATATATATATATATATATATATATATATACAGTCAGACACTGGCCCTAACTGAACAGATTTTCACGCCTTTTTGAAATTATCTTACTACTTCTCAGCGAGACTGGTTTATATCTCTATCCAAATACTGAGGTCTCTATTTAGTGGACTTTCCAATGTAACATAAGCATATGAATGGTTGGGCGTCCTCTCATACGGTTTAGTGAGAGGAGGCCGGAATCATTCAGCACATTCTCAAGCGCATCTGGAAGAACAGCTCATTAAGAAACCCACAGCACATTTCCGCATCGTTCCTAAACCAATTCTTGAACACACTTTGACCTATGTTTCACCACTAGTCCTTTCTCTCTATAAATACACCACTTTTCGCTCCTATTGTTAAATCTGACCACAACCTTATACTCCTCTAATTTTAATACTTTCTCTCCAACAGCTCCATCCTGCCCTACTCGTTTTTCTGGCTTTAGGGCCTCAGCCGAAGGGCACAGGCCTTACCCCTGCCTTCGGAGGGGTAAACGCCGTCTAGCCCCTTCGGGGTGATCCCCTCGCAGGATTCACACCCTTCAAGGGGCGCATCCCCTGGGTTTTCTTCTCGGATGGTAATGTGTTGCTTTAGATAACTCTTGGTTAATGAACAACGTTTTTCGTGAGTTAAGATACGTTCTCTATGTTATAATATTACTCATGAAACAATGTGGAAATTACACCACTGATTTGTTAGGAAATGATGAGTTTTTGTAAGATATTTACTGTGTTAACCGACATGAATGTGTTGAAACGTGAGCCTTATGGTAAGTTTTTGTGAATATTTAGTTTGGCCATATGTCTTTTGCTAATGTCGTACGTTTACAATTCATAGGTAAATGATCGTTATATCTCGAACGAGTTGACACTTTGATGAATGAAATAGTGTCAAATTCATTAGTTCAAGAATGGTGGCATCTTTGATAATTTGGTCACTTTGTTAGGGATTTTGTTAGATTTACGGCTTTACCTGTTGCTAATATGTGCAAAAAGTGGGGAACATCTCGAGTATTGTATGACCTGTTAGCTGCTAGTTTACCTGATCAGTAGGGAATTTTGTCAGGATGTTAGCTGATTATTCATAACGCGAGGTATGTTATGTTTGGCATTTGTACATTATAATCTTCATAGTCGCGGTTATGCATTTGGTTAGCTTATTGGTGCTAAAACAAACTTGTTGGTTAAGCTATAGTTCGCTAGGTTAGTATATAAAGAACATATTTTTATGTTATGTTTGTCCAAAATGATACTTGAAATATGACTTGAAATCAATAGGTCAATAGATCACATGTGGTGGAACGGGTAGGGGACTGCACGGATGTAGGGGTTTTGATTTACTGATTTTACTGGATTTACTGCTTTAAAATCAGTAAGATCTTACACTTTACTTGTTATGTTCATAAAGAGAACTTATTTTTATGTTATTCTTTAGGATACATTTTGTATTTTTTGTTATTGTTGTTAAAAATGTGCTTATGTTTGCAATTATTCGCGGGGGATTATGATATTTAGACCGAGGTTATGAGGAATTTTTTGTTAAATGTTACGTAAGTTGATGTACAGAACCATAACTGTTTAGTCAGCATTAGTAGTTCTTTTGTCAGTATGGATGATTAGACAGGGTATTATGCTAAACTTTTGTTAAATATTACGATGTTAATGTAAGTTAGAATTGATATGTTAGAGATATCGCTTTGAAATAGTTGTGACTAGGTTACTTTCGCACGATGTGTTCAATGTACCTTTATTGCTGTTATGTGGCAGAAGTTTGTTAATTGGTTAGTGGTGTGTATTATTCGCACGTAAGGGGTGTTAGGTTGTCGTTGTACATTTATATTCTTAGTTTCAGGTTATGTTATGATTTAGGCTTTATTAATTGTGGAAACTTTGTTCGTTATGCATACTTCGCTGCTCTGTAATGATAATTAACAAGGTTATAATAAATGTCTTGTTAAATATTACTGTGTCAATGTAAACTTAACGTTAATATGTTAGAGATATGTTTGGTAAAAAGTATGAATAGGTTACGTTTGTATGCAATGTCTGTTACTTTCAGGTGTTAAGTGTGGCACTTGTTAATTCGTTAACAGTTATTCCGTGCTTAAGTTGTTTACGATTCGTCGTTGTGGGTTATTATTTTTTAGTTCTGGTAATGCTGTGTTAGCATTTTATTATTGGAAAAGCAATGTTAAGTTAGCGATAATATCTTCGTTGGTTAGTATCCTAAACGAACTTATCTTTGTATCTATGTTATTTAGTGTTGTTGTTGTTGTTGCGAACGAGAATATATACCGGCTTTTGAACTGATGATGGCTCATGTCGTACGTCGTATTCTTCAGTTTACTTCTTCTGATTGGTTGAAAGAAAGATCTCATTACATTTGATAAATGTTTATTATACTATTACTATTTTCTTTCATTCAGTGGATAGTTTTCTCAGTGGTTGATATGAATGAACTTCCCGCGGCATCTCTACGCTTGTGTTGATTATCTTTCACGAGGAGCTTTCGTTATTCCCCATACGAGTGTCATTTATATTAAATGCGTTATAAACCGAATGGCGACTGCTACACTTGCTTGTATATCCTGCCAGAGGGTCAAATATAGATTAAGTATTTGCATTCATCTTTCATGTAGATGGTTACAAGCATAAAAAATCATTTTCTCAAATGTTAGATGTGGTATTTTCTGAAAGGAGAGCGAGTCTAAAAAGAGATAAGCTAAAACTTTACCTTTATTCGTCTTTAACTCGTTAGGTATCTATGAGGTTTAGGTTATGGTTATGTAACCCGTTTTTTTGATAAATTGTTACTGTGTCAATCTAAGGATTAATCGTTAATATGTTAGAGAATATGTTTGAAAAAGGTATAAATAGTTACGTTTTGTATGTAAAGTTAGTTTACTTTACTGATATTAAGTCTGGTAAACTTTGTTAATCGTGTAACAGTTTTATTTGTGTGTAAGTTGTGTTAGGTTTTTGTCGTTGTTACATTAATTTTTCCTAGTTCAATGATGGCTATGTTGCTTATAATGTGAAAACATTTGTTATTTAGCATATATTTGTTGATCAGTGATGATAATCGGACAGGTTATTGAATCATTTTTGATAAACTATTAGTGTGTTAGTTCGTAAAATTCAAAATCGTTTATGTTAGAGAATGCTTGAAAACGAAGTTAATGAGTTTAGGTTTACTTTTTGCATAGCCCATGCTAGTTACTTTACTGGTGTTAAGTGTGGAGATTTTGTTCATGTTACACAGTTTAATTTCGTGTTTTAAGGTGTGGTAGGTTTGGTCTTGTAACATTATTGTTTCTTAGTTTCATCGTTGACCTCATGTTAGCTTTATTTGATTGTGGAAGACCTTAATTATGTTGAGTTATTCGTTGATGCAGATATGATAATTTAACCACTAGTTTGTGATAAATTTAGTTTTATTAAAATGAACTAGGTTTTAGTAGTAAATTAACATCTGCAATGGAAGTGATTATGTTTGACAAGTGTGAATAGTTACGATTTTTTTTTTTTTTTTTTTTTTTTTTTTTTTTTTTGGTTGTTATTTAGTGTTATCTTTAAATGATGTTAGAAGTGTGGAATTTGTTAATATGTTAAACAGTTTATTCGTGTTTAAGTGTGTTAGTTAGGTTGTCTTTGTACATTATTTTCATAGTTCATTGGTACGCCATGTTAGCTTTATTGTTGTGTGAAAACTTTGTTACGTCAGCAATATATTCTTTGTGATCTTTGTATAAAGACTTGATTTTATGTTCTATTTTATTCCAAAGATGACACCGAAATGTGACTTGAAATCAATAGAAATAGATCAATAAAGATCACAGATGGTCATGAGGGAGGTTGGATAGTGGTTTGATTTTAGTGTTTACTGATTTAAGGGTATGTAAAATCGTGTCAATTTTAGTAAAAAATTTGACTTAATTCATAGATAATAGATCAATAGATCACAAACTGGCAGGAGGGAGAGTGGATGGTGTTTGATTTAACGATTTACTGCTTTAAGGGTATGTAAAACAATGCACAATATTTTAGTAAAGAATTTGACCTTAATCAATAGTGCAATAGATCAATAGCTCATAGATCAATAGATAAATAGATCACAGATGGTCAGTGGTCAGGTTGGATGGTTGCTTGATTTACTGATTTAACTATGCTTTAGGGTATGTAAAACTGCAACTTTTTTAAGTTATAAAAACCTTAACTTAAATAGAATCAATAGATCAAATAGATCAATAGATCAATAGAGTAATAGATCAATAGATCAGCAGGAGGGTAGGTTGGGGGGCTTGATTTAGTGATTTACTGCTTTAGGGTATGTAAACATGAAATTTTTGTAAAAAATTTGACCTTAATCAAATGATCAAATAGATAACTAGATCAATAGATCAATAGATCATAGCATAGAAGGGAGGGTTGGGGAGGGGAGGGTGGTTGGCTAATTTAACTGATTTTACTGGATTTAGGGTATTAAAAACATGAAATTTAGTAAAAATTTGACCTTATATCAATAGTCAATAGATTTCAACTAGATCAAGATCAACAATTAGACAGGAGGGGGTAGTTGGTTGGCTTGATTAGTGATTTACATGCTTTAGGGTGATGTATAAAACATGACAATTTTAGTACAAAAAATTTGAACACTTAATACAATAGATCAATAGATCAATAGATCAATAGGATGCATAAGAATGCTAACAAATGGACAGGAGGCGTAAGCGTTGGTTTGGGTCTGATTTTATGATTTTACTGATTTAAGGGTAATGTAAAACAATGACAGATTTTAGTAAAGAAATTTGACCTTAATCAATAGATCAAATAATCAATAGATCAATAATCACAACTGGCCAGGAGGGTGGAATGGTGTTTGATTTAAGTAGATTTACTCGGGCTTTAGGTAGTAATGTAAACGTCAATTTGTAAGTATCAGAACATAAAAGAATAAGAATTTTTATTTAATTTATTTCTTTATTTACATGATTATTTTTCTTGCTGTTTCCTGAGAACCATTATTTTCTGGATAACTACAGGATCCAATAACATATATAAAAGACACCTACATTGTTGTTATAAGAATGTTTATTACCCATACCCGCAGTGGCTCCAGCACCGGTGGCGGAGCCAACTCCTCAGATTCCAATACTAATGCTTTCTAGAAACTCAACTCTGAATCCTCTCACCAAATTTCGCTTTTAAGCGAGGCAACTGTAAATTTATTTAGGGGGTGGCGGTCCCCCCTTTGGAGGGGGACCATGGGGGTTATAACATCATCAATGACTAGGGTACGTCATCATCTAACACCACTCCAAATTTTATCACGATACGATAACTCTAACTTATATAGATATATGTCGGAGCCAGCGGTGCGGTGCGGGGCGGTGCGGACCGGTGCAGTGCAGGACTCGGAGTCGCGGATGCAGGCGCAAAAGGGTTTAAAAAACAACTCAGAAGTGATCCCCTTCGGGGATCACTTCTTCGAGCCGGAGCCGGAG